>JBCAUG010731577.1:0-11957 GCA_038406175.1 Haplosyllis leylae | reverse complement strand
TTATATACCCCGGTGAGAAGCCGTATTATTGGTTGTTACGTAATTGGCTGTTTATAGCTGTCAGCTGTCAGCGGCCATGGCTTTCGTGAATTAATGGCTTTCTATTAAGGGTGAATGCGGTATTACCCTTGTGGCTATGCTTACCGTACTCTAAAGGTAATCGTTTACCGTATTACCTTGCATAAGTGCTAAAATAAAAGACAAATGCCAGCCTTCTAATTATCGAAGTTGGGGTGGGGGGCCCGATTTTATAGTAGAAGGCTTTGTTTTGTTTTTTAGCCAGTTACCCTTATGGATATTTAGTTGACACAGTAGTGATTTCTTTTCATATTTCTTTGTAATGCACAAGCCATCCCAATGCTGGAGTAAAGATTTCTTAATTCAATGTTGTGGCTAGACTTTAGAAAGATATATATCTACACATATATTCCAAGAGGAACATACAGCTGGTAATTTATTTGATTGGATACTTTGTGCACATTTGTATTAGTGCTTAGGCTGTGCAAAAGACAAAATAGAGCGTAAAAGTAAAATTTACATATTCACAATTTGTGTAGGTGAGACTTCAGGCAATTGATTTCAGCTTTGCAACAATTTAAGTTTGTTTCTCTTTGGGAGCCCTTGTTTATATTTGTGTGTATCGAGGCATGTAATTTAAGACTGAAATGTGTCACTAAATTGGATTCAACTTGAATGTGAGCACTTTTATCGAATGTTTTTGAATTTGAAATGCACGTGGTTGCTGATTAAATTTTGAGCTATTAAGCTAATTGTTGCATGAGAAAATAATAGGATTATGATACATTTTATGAATTTTGGCCAAATTATTCATTTTTTTATTCATATTGTTCAAATTATAAGATGGAGACAAGCTGCAAATTTTAATGTAGACGATGATTTAGAAATGTTAACAATGTTATTGATGACAATGCAGCTTGTTCTTCAATATTTCAATATGTGTCAATTACTCATTGATTTATTAAGGAATAGATTTGGTCGGAAACAAAAGAAATAGGTGAAACCTCACATATTGATCAAATTATTACATAACTACAGGTAGTGAGAAGGCATAATATTTTAAATAGGTCAGCATGCTCATTGAGCATTTTAGATGGGTTATCACTTTTTTAGACATTGTTTTTATTTTTCCAGAGCTACGTTGGAAGATCATAATGTTTGGACAAATTTGCAGACAAATTGGAATGATTTTTATTGGTTGACTGGGGAAACACCAGAAACAATGCAAGCTTTAGTGAATGTTTTGAACCGTAGATTTTTTAGGCATCGTCAGTATGGTAGATGTTCTTTAGATTTAAGACACAAGGTATGCTTTTATTTCAGGCATTTATAGTACATGTTTTAATTTGCAATTGCTTTCTGATTGTTTGTTCGTTTAAATTGAAAATTGTCTTCTAGGTTCTTCTGGCATTTGTTTGGCTAAGGCGATTTCCTCCTTTACAAGATCTGTCAATGTTTTTTGGAATAAGTTTGAGTTCAGTTCATAGATTGCTTCATAAAATACTACCGTACTTGCATGCATACCTCTTTCCAAAATATGTACAATGGCACTCGATGAATGCATGGAGAAGACTTGTAGGTACTTTTCCAGACTGGCCAAGAGTTGTAGCAATAATAGATTGTACACCATTTCAAATAAACAAACCAAAAGGTTAGTATTTCTTTAAATGTCAGCAAACAAAATATTTAACTTTATTGCACATAGATGTATTGAAATTAGAATACATGTAAAAATGACATTAAGGTTGTATTGTAGGCCCTGTACAAAGATTATATTATAGAAAGGACAGACACTGTTGCTTTCTGAATTGGTTAGTTGTTATGGACGTGAACGGTTTCATTGTATATTCTAAGCCTGGATTTTTGGGGCATTTGAATGACACAACTTGTTTCAGGTAAGTTCTGTTAATTTTGAATTTAGTTTTATATCGAATGTATTTTTGGGGGGGGCATGGAATGTAGAGGAGAATATGTCGGGATCCATGTAGGCATTTATGGAGCTTTTGGTAGATTTCTAAATGGAAAGAAAGGGATGACAGGATGTTGAGAAAGTTAGAAATTTATGGCATATGCTAGGGGCCCTTAGATAGGTTTGAAACTGTTTGCCTTGACGGCAAATGGTTCATTGTATTGCGCCAGATGTGAATATAGCAGATATCTGAATATTTGACTCTGGAGTACAGATGAAGGCAGTGGTAAGGATATGCAGGATAGGCCTCCCAGATGTATTTGAATGAATATACCTTGGTGCCACCCCCGGCCCCCCAACAATGTTATGACAGCAGACTCGGCACTAGCTAAGCGGCCCCCATTATTGATTCAGTTGGAGAAGGACCAGTTCATTTATTCTAAATTCTTTTTCAATATTACTGTGCTTACATGTTTAATTTGAAATGGCCAAAGAAGTTGAATAGTAATTTGGATAATTTAGAAATTTATGAAATTTTATCTATTTCCAAAGCCATACAGCTTTACCAGTTATTCCAAATGGCTTGCAAATAATGGCAGATCAAGGTTTTCCCAGGGTTCAACCCCTAATAGTAACTACACGTAATAACAGAAATAATTTACCAGCAAGAATTAGAAGGTATTTCCATTAAGTATATAAATGCAATTGATAATTCAGTAAATAAATTATTTAAGTTGTTCTGAGTGAACAAAGTCAAGTGGACAATGCACAAGTTCTGCTAATGTTTAAGACAATAAACGTGGCAATTTTGCAATTTAAATACATGTGAAAAAACTGTTAAGGAGAAATGTTAATACCAGTGATATTGGTCCTGATTACTTTTTAGGTCTTTCAGAAAAAGAAGATCAGATATTGAGCGAATTTTTGGAACTATAAAATTTTCTTATAAAGCAGTAGGTTCATCGAGATTCCGTCTGCATTGCTGGCATGGCCCAGTTATATGTAATATTTCAGCTGCTTTATTCAACAGGAGGAGATTGATTTTTGGTCCATTGAGAAAAGTATTGCGTTTGAATTGAAAATTATAGCTGTAATATATTTATGTATTTGAATGTTACGAGGTTATGTCAAATCAGAAATACTTAGCAAATGCCGATGACTTCATGAACAGTTCAGTACAGAACATGTGTTGGGCCTGTCATTCTTACGTAACTGCAGAAAGCAAAGCAATTGAATTTAAAGAACATAAATCGAATGAATTAGATTTTTGTCACAAATGAGTGACCATTTGAAATTAAGAGAATTAGAGACATTTGGCCAATAGAAAGAGCCACAGAACCATGTGTTGTTTCTGATTTATATAAAAGGCTGTGCTCATCTTCATCTGTCCTTCATTTGGCAAGTTTTACTTCGGCATGAGGGACTTAATTCAGATGGCGTCATACATTGATTGGGAAGAAATTTTGCGTGAAAGATATGCCATGTTCAAGTTGGAAGAAGATGGTTTTCTTGAAAGTTTAGAAATATGTAACAGCACAGAGATTTCAGCTGAGAAAATTTATTACACAATAAGAGAAGATGACGATATTCCTGAGAATCTGAAATTAATGCACAAGGAAGCAGTGTTTGGCTTCAATTCAAAAGTGAAAAATCGAATTAAGAATTGTATTGCTAACATGAGGAGAACTCACAAGTAAGTAGATTCTTCTTAGTAAAAAATTGAAGTATACAGAACAATATTATACTATTAGTCTTTGTTAAAGAGCAATTTTCTAAGAAGGAATTTCTTTCCAGAAACCACCCCAATATTAAGAAACATGACACATTACATGCACAAGACTTGGGCGCTATGTCTGTGAATCAGTTGACTTCCAAGATAAAAGACAACGCCAAAAGTGACCGAAAACTGGCAGCAGAAATGCAGTACATTTCAATATTTATATCGTTCATATGAAAAGTAGACAGTTTTCTAAGGATACAAATTCTATTTGGTTTTTCTCATTTTCTATATGTGTCTACGTTAATGTAATACTATTTAAATTTTTAAGACAGATGAGTGACAGGAAGCATAAGAACTATAACATTAAGTTGAATTTTATTATTTTAGACTTTATGAATGTTATAAAGGAAAAGTTGGAAATATAAGCCATCTGTTATTAATTCTTATCTCTTCATGACATTTTCAGATAAAGTAGCTGAAATGGAAGAAGACAGTGATGATTTTGTTGAAGAAGATTCCAGCAAGAAGATGAAATCAGGTTTAAGAAATATCTACTTTAATATGTATTTATAAGGTTTATTACTGATTGTCTACAATGCGAGTACTATGTGAAGAAAGTAATATGTTTCAAATTTTTTCCTTCCATTGACAGTACAATAATATTTGTAATAATAATATACTTGAAGGAAAGATGTTCACTGCAAAGAATGGGACAAAAGGCGGCAAGAAGACAACACTTAAGGAGAATGATGGTTAGTTGTTCTTTGTTTGGATATCCGTTCAAACAGTTTTGAGATTTTGATGGGTTTATGAACAAGTACGTGTGTGCAATATTGCAATAATTTGCACATTCATCTGTAGTGGGCGAGAGGAAATGCAACAAGTCACCATCACTGGAGACAGATAGGCATGTACCGAAAGTACAAGATGAAAAGAAAGAGAAACGTATTTTCAATCAGTACATTAATTTGGATGATGGAGGTTAATTTTTGCAATAAATTACTAGAGAGTTTAATTGTTGATATGAAATATATAATGTTGTGAACCTTTTCAACAGATGTTATTCTTAGTGAAGTTGATTCATCGTCTTCCTCATCATCCTCAGATGATGAAAATGAATGGAAAAGGTAAGTCTTTATCATATTATGAAGTATTTATTATGTGACAAATGGAAAGTGCCAACCTGTAGCTACTACAACGATTCGGATTGGCATGTGGAAAATGACGATAAAGAGAAATCAACTGATGATAAGATGCAAGTAGATGAAGGTGAGCCACCAAAGACATACAGTCATGAGTCAGGGTAAATATTTAGAGTTATATTTTTAGCATGAGATAACTAGTAATGTATTAGAAAAAAAATTAAGGGAATATAAGTTATTCCGCATAAATTTATTTTCCTTTCTTTAGCAGAAAGATGTTTGCCAAGCCGTCGACTTCATGTCCAATGAGAGCTGACAATTCCAAAAGGAAAGCCTCAGCTGCTGAACAGTAAGTATTTTATAGTACTCATTGATTTTCTAAGTATGAGAAATATACAAAAAGTAAAGTACATACTGGCTTCTGATGGACCAAAATTTAGATGATTTTTCATTGTATAAATAGTTTAGTTTTCTACGTATTGAAATGAAATTGCAATGTTGAAGCTATGTTACATATGTAGAATGATAATTTAAGTCTATTAACATTTTTCAACAATCTCTTTTAGATTTGATAGGATTATTAAGAAGAGAAATGACAAGTACGTTTCAATAGTGCATTTATTTAGAAAGTGGAGCATAGACATTTCAGAGATATTAACATATGACTTAATTGTTGTGTTTTATTGCTATTTGGTATTTTCAGCATTGATGTCTTCAGTAATAAGTCGGAGGATGAAGAGGATGCAGAAATCTCCAAAATTATGGCTTCCTACAATCGCACAGAAAGCAGGTAAATTAGTATTTACACATATCAAGTAAATATATAATAAGTATTAGTTTATTGACTCAAATTTGGTGAAATGTTTCTTTTTGGCCATTTCTGTATCATTGTGTGAACATACAAATCCATTTCAGATATGACTTGGAGATGAATGTCATAAATACATCGAGGGTGAATAAAATTCTGAGACAGATAGTTATTTCAATGTTTCTTTTATTACAGTAGAAGAGCATCTGATGAAGAAATACTTCAGTCCATCAAGAAATGTACCCAAGTAGTTAACAATAGTGTGATTGAGCAGACAGCATACATTCGTGCAGCAGCAGAGAAGAAAAATTTAGATTTGTCTAAATTTAAGGAGGATGTCAGACGTGAACTCAATTCTCCTTCGCCTTCAAATTCAAGTAAGAAACTGCAAAGAATATTTAGTATTGTAAAGGCGTTATAGAAGATATTTCAAGGGGATGTAGTGAATTTAAAGTATCAAAATAATTGATATATGTTAGCATATATTCTTTCTTCGTTCTCATTGTAATGAATTGAATGGGACAGGAAAATGGATAAATTGTTATCTTGCCTAAGATTTCAGTTGCTATAATTTCAGATTGAATATTACAGATTCGGAATCTGATGAGGAAATGGTGCCTGCAGACCTAGGGCCTCTTTACCCTAATCAGGAGCAGGACCCTGAAGTTCAAAGACTGATGTTTATGGATGATTTGAGTTCTGAAGAGTTGCCAGATTTGCCAGAAAATACAGATTAAGACTATAAGTTTAAGAATGTGCAGAATAGTTAAATTTGTTCAAGCACTTGAAATTTAAATTTGCCTTTGTTCGATTTGAAAGTAAGGGAAAAGTGTATTTCTTCTTTTTCTTATTTTTTTTTGGATTCTCAATAAAGTTTGTAATTTGTTATTTCTGCCGTTGTTCACTGCATACTCATGCCTAAACGCTGAAATTTAAATTTATACTTTGCAAATATATTACAAATATTTCGAGAGTGCGAAAAATGGATCATGTGGGAGATTCATATCAAACACAGTTTGGAAAATAGTTATTTTTGCTGACTGAAGTTACGACAAATACTTATGTCTTAGTATATGAATTAAAGCAAAAAATTGATATCAAACTTAGCCAATGATGCACTAGATGCGTCAATGTGTTTAACATTGTATTTTCTAATACAAATGAATTTGCTGTATGTCCAAATTACTTGGATTTGTGTAAATTATTGACTTAAGGCATTTTCAATTAAATCCATGTGGATTTGGAAGCAGGAGAACCGTTAAATTTAACAGATTTTGATTTCGTTAAAGCATTTAAAAAATGGCATTAATTTATCGAATTGCCTAGACTAATGCCAATGAATTTGCTTTACGAGCAAATTATTGCTTTCTTTGTAAATTATTCTCATTAGGGGTTTATAATTAAATCTCTATGGAATAGCAGTGAGCAAAAACATTGAATTCAGCAAGTTTCGATGTCTTTTAATCATTTCAAATGCATTCTCTTTGAAAAGGCCCCAAGGATTTCTGGCAACGACATAATCATTTGAATTCAAAAGGAATCACTGCATGTAATATAAAGTTGTCAAAGTTGTCAATGTTGTCAACTTTGCTCAATTACGGGAAAACTCGAATGCAAGTTGTGACAGTTCTATCAGATGCTTTTTTTACTTTAACACTGCTGCGTTCATATGCTGCATGGAGGCAGTTCTTATCCATTAAAATCCCAACTACAGAGAAGCATTATTTTCTTGTACTTATCTTAACATATCTTTCCTTTTAATATGCAATAATTAATTAGAAAATTAAGCAGCATTTTCCACAAAACTCACAAGTGCCTAAATGTGGTTGGCAGAAAAACATAAACACCAACCTTCTGTTGTTAGCAATTTCAGAAAAAAATCGAATAACAAAACCAGCATGAACCAGAAATTTTAAAAGATATTCAGAGAAAAGTGAGTATTAAAATTTCCCACTCTGAGTGTAATGTAGGTAATGGTAATCGGAATTTCTGTCCAGAAATATGTAGCAATTGGACCGTTTCCTGTAGCTATAGGAGAAAGGATTGTTCTAGTCTTTGGTAAGTAGTGCAGTAGTTTGTGACATTCATAATAACATTTAGGTATGATACTGACTGAAGCACTATTATCTATTACAGTGGGGATCTCTAGGGGGTTTCTATTTCCTCTCCCTGTATAATACGCTTTTAATGTCCCATCACATTTGTATTTGATTTTGGCATATAACACACCATTAAACTTGTTTTATCCACTTTGTCGACATTTAAACAAGTGGCCTCTACCATTGGTACTTGTGCATTTGGGTCTCCATCATCATCGTATGCAAAGGTCTCACCATCATGAACATTATAAATACCCTCTGGACCTATGTCCAAAGGTCACACATGCTTGTGTAAATCCTTCCTTTTTTCATGTGATGTGTTTGCATATAAAATTTTGTCATTTGCATCTATCATTGGTTTATATACCGGTATCATAATTGGATCACCCATCATATCTTTCTTTTCTTGCATGTGCGCTTTATTAATTTCATTGTCAAGTTCTCTTTGTCTTTGCCAACTTGTTTCATGATTAATGTGCACTATATTTCCTTGTTCAGCATTATATATTTCTTTTGAAGCTTCATTCTGACTTTGTACATCATGTTGATTCACTGGTCTTCCAGTGTTATATAATGTCGACATATTACTATCATAGAAAGTGTCTGTTTGTGACCTTTCAATCTAGTTAAACAAGAACATTGTCTTTGCAATGTCTTCATATAGGCCATATTCTATATAATCAGTTTCATGCTGATATATGTACCTATAATCATTTTGCGGATCCTGGGCAGTGGGCATTTCATCAAATACTACATGCTGATAAGCATAGTGCAAGATTTCTTCTGCCTCCAATACATCAGTTATGACATTATCATGTCCCTCATTTATTTCTGTATTATTTGTGATCGGGTTAATTTCAGGGTTGTCTGAGGAATTATAACTTGAATGTGTACTATCTAATGGGTCTAAGCTATTATCTATTGGTTCCATATTAGGGTATATGGGATTGGTGCTCTCATGAGATCCCCTCTGTACAAATTTTGGTGACTTTGTTGTTGATCATGCTATTGGCCTTGCATGTTGGGGTTAGTCTGGCTTTCTTGTGTGGACTGCGGATATTCATAATCATATGAGTAATCATATTGAGTGTCATACTGATTCGCATTGTGTGATTGTACTTTTCTACCTGCTTCAGTGGCATGTTCCATAATTTGTTGCGCATAATGGCATTGATGATCATAATGACCTCTTTGGGAACATATATTACATATGTAGCAATGCTGTGGTATGCCCTGGTAGCTGGGATGTCCTATGCCTCCTGGTTCTGCTCTACCTCTTGGGGCATAACCTCTGGTTTGACCTCTGCCACAGCCTCTCCAGGGGGTTCTTTGTGGTCTTGTTCTACCTCTGCCCTGGAAATTAGCTGGGGCCAGTTGTGGGTTTCTAGAGGTATTAAAATTAGTATTGCTATATGTTCCCCTGCCATTGCCTCTATACCTATTATTACGGCCTTGAAAGCCTCCTCTACCACGTGGTTGGTAGTTAGAATTACGTTGGGTCTGCTGTGGCCCATCGTAACTATCCTGATCCTGTCCCTTTCTCTGAAAGGAGTTTTTGGGCTTAGTACTCAGTTGCCGGTCTTTGCTCTTTGCTATATTGGTCTTGGCCCGATGTTTTTGGTTTGTCCACTTCAACCAATTTATGCTCCTGCATTTGGCGCTGCTCACCTTTATCATGCAAGAGTACTGCTGAAGCTGTACTAGGTTGTTTTGTTTGATATAAAAATATCAGTTGTTGAGCTTTGACTTTTGCTTTTTCGATAGTGTCTGCCTCTAACAAATGGGTGGACATGTTGCTGTCGAACGAGTCTTTAAACTTTTCAAGGACTTGATCTGGGTCATTCATAAGATGTCCCCTAGAAGACATAACTCTATTGTAAAGGAGTCTAATTCGTCTTTGTTGATATCAAATCGCAATGTGTTCCAGGCATTAGACAATTGTTTCATAGTTTGTCCCCATTTATTGAATCTACCTAAAAAGGTAACTTCCTGAATGGTAGTGAAAGTGTCTTTTATGCCTCTGAACCATGTAATAGCAATGCCTGCCAAAGAAAGTTCAAAAACTTTGGCGAATTCAGTATAGTCATTCACCGGTAACACCTGAGTGTCAATGGCATATCGATAATAATGCATGAAATTGATCCAATGATTATATGCTTTGCTTGGTTCTGCCCCATCGAATTTATCTGTAGGGAACATAGTAAATTTTTGTTGAGTCTTCTGATTGCATTCTCTTTCTGCCTGGCTATTCTCTTGAGCTCTAACTAACCTATCTAAGATTTGCAACATGGCAGGATCTGCACCTGGGTCTTGAGGATTATTAGCAGCTCAATGTCTATTATGTCTAGGGCCTGGGTTTGGAACTCCTCCTGGGGGTCTCAGTGGTCCTGGTGGGCCTGGTGGCAGTCCTCCCAGCAGGCCTGGTGGTGGGTCTCCTGGTGGAGGGCCTCCCAGTGGTGGTGGCAGGGGTCATAGTGGGCATGGTGGTGGTTGCGGGCCTACAGGTCTGGCTATATTTCATGGCCTGCCCCCTCTATTTGGTGGATTACCTCCACCCCTGTTAGGTGGTCTGTTTCCCCTACCTTTATTGGGGGGATTGTTTCCTATTTGAGATATGGGTGGGGCTGGTCTAGGCCTGCCTGAATGGGGGTGGGTTATTACCTCCTCCCCCTCTACATGGGTAAACCCGCAGTCTTAAATTGGGTGCATACAAGGGTTGATCATCGTGGTATGCACCTGTACCAAACTGAAACTGATGTTGACCCTGGGTGGGTTGGATATCATGTTGATATGCACTACGCTTTGGCTCTTCAGGCAGATCACGTGCCATATGAGTGTAAAAATAAGAATAACTAAAAGGATTGGAAGCCTGTCCTGTTGTGGAAGTCCTGTTGTGGAGTATGATCGCTATCAGTTATATCTCTGTCTGACTCGTCCTCAAGACTGATGGTAGAGTTGGTGTCAGAATCTTCTGTATTGAGCACTTCAAATATTAATGGTACACCATTTATACGAAATATATTGTCCGATTGGTCCAAGACATATTGATATCTATTACATCGTGAAGAGGTGGCATTTGACTGTCCTGTTGATGGATAATGGAAGCTTACCCTACGATTGTTGGCAATAGCTGAATTACCTTGGTCAATATGATCTGCTAAAGACCTAGAGTGTCTATCATGATTCAGAGTGGACCTTGGTAGTTTACTAGGTGAATTTGGGGCTGAATAGTAAGTGTCTGTATCTTGACCATAAATGCTATCATCATGACAATCTAGCTGAGGCAATGGGTTGGGAGTTGGGTCAGGATCAGTAATGACCATTTTTCTTTCTGTTTGCAATAGAGTAGCTAGATCTGAGTAAGGATCTAAGTCTTCCACACTATCCTGATAGGGCAATGTATCATCTGTATCGGAATCAGTATCTGTGACTGCTATTCTAGACATTGCACCTTGTGGCCTAAAGGTTATCTCATGGTCAACCTATGAATAATAGTCATGATCTACCAACTGTAAAGCTCTTTGCAAAAATGGTAGATGTGCAATCTTAATATATCTTGCAGCTGTAAAGAATCTATCTAGCTTGTCAGCTATCATAAAATTACCTACACTAAATGTTGCATATTGCTGCAAGTACTCTTCCAATTGTTGTGCTACTTGTTCAAGCTCAGATATGTATCTATAGTGAACTATTGGATAGGCATCCCTATCGACAGAATTATAGCCAGAAGGTAGCCTACCTGTAGAATGGGGAGCTGTTGTTATATAGTCTTCCTCAACTGGGGTAACTGTCTCTTCTTGGAGCTGTTGGGTGTGGGTGTGGGCATCAAAATCATCAGGTAAGTTAGAACCTGTCACTGACGGTCAGCTAGTAGTGGCTACTGGCTGAAGATCTCTGTCATCTTGCTGTGTTCCGACATCTACCACATAATGTTCTCCTACTGTCACTTGTGCTGAGTAATGTGGTAAATCGGAATTAGCATTTGTAGTGTCACCAACTTGGTGTAGAACCAATGTCCTGTGTGCTGCACTGGTCTGCATATGGACTCCCTGTGGCATATGTGCCAACGATGGGTATAAAGGGTTATGTGGTGTAGTGGCTGTAGTTTGAACAGTAGTGATGCTTGATACGTCTGGTGAAAAGTCTCCCAAGTCAACCTGGATGACGTCACCTGGTTTGAGCTTGTTATGATGATACTGAGTGGTGTATACCTTCTTTTTTGTGTCATAGCTGACTTGGACTGTGGCCAGTCCCCTCCTTT
>JBCAUG010731566.1:0-11957 GCA_038406175.1 Haplosyllis leylae | reverse complement strand
ATCCATTTTATATTTGGTAATGTCTCCCTGAAAAAGAGACATCTAGTTGTAAATTTAGTCCATAATGTACACACTGTTTGCTTGAAAACTGTCTGCTACTTCCTTCTAATAGCTGATTGGTTCCCAGGGAATTGAAACGTGAGCATCCTCAGACTCCATTACCGGAAACACGTGACCCAACATGGCGGCTCTTGAGGACAAAGCTATTTGGGAGGATGGAGAGGTAATTTGATGTTTTATTGTCTTTGTTGCGCCGTATTTCTCTAAATTAAGAAAGGAAGGAAAATTTGTTCATGGGGGGAAAGCAATAAGTAGAAAATAACATCTATTTAGTCCACAGAAAATGTGCTGTTCTAAAAAATTGTCACCGGTAGACCAAAAAACTCATAGTCATGCTGTTTTATTTTATTAAGACGTGCAATGTGATGCAAACTGTATTATTTAATGCAGGAATCACTGGGCGAGGAAGTATTACGTATGGGGACCGACGAAATCGTTAGTAGAACCCGACTACTGGATAATGAAATCAAGGTAACTCGTTATTTTTTACAAGAAGGGATCTAGATCTACATTTGAGATATAGACCCACCACCGCAATTGTGTGTCAAATGCCAGTCCACTGGGTTGACAATAACACCAGAAAGAAACATCTTACAATTTTTGATTTCAGATAATGAAGTCTGAGGTCATGAGAATTTCTCATGAATTACAAGCCCAGAAGGAGAAAATTAAAGAAAATGCCGAGAAAATTAAAGTGAACAAAACCCTACCTTATCTTGTTTCAAACGTGATTGAGGTATGTGTGAGATTCAACACCTTGCGAAATTGCCATTATTTTTAACAGTCATGTGAACTTTCAAATCTTACTGTTAATTACATTGGGCCCCGTATACAGCGAGTTCAGTTAAGGTAAATTTACACGTAACGTCTGCGTTTGTGTTTTTCTTTTATCTTTGCCATCCTGTTCTTTAAAATCCAAACATAGTGTGAACACAATTACTTGTTGACATATAACCCATCCTTGAAGTGTGATACGAACGCAGACGTTACATATGAACAAGGCTTTACAACGTGACAGTAATGTCGGAAAGTTCGGCTACTACGAGTACCCTCCCACAACAAGGAGATTCCTGTGCATCAATGTCACTGACAGTAATGTCAGAAAGTTCGGTTACTACGAGCACCCTCCCACAACGTGCACTTTTCTTTGAATCTATTTGCTCGTACCCAGTGTACATAACAGTAAGGTTTCAAAGTTATTACTTGCAGAGGTCAGAAATTTTATTTACAGTTGTAAGCGGCCGTTTGCAGTTTGCAAGTTCCAGGATATTGAGAGGTTGTTGTATTCAATGAATGCCATAAGGAACTTCTGGATTTTGAACGTCCACATATTATCAAGAATGTGACTTAGAAATAAACGCGTTTCCATTTGTTTAGTTATTGGATGTCGATCCGCAAGATGCCGCCGAGGAAGAAGGTGCAAATGTTGATCTTGACTCACAGCGAAAAGGAAAATGTGCTGTCATTAAGACATCAACCAGACAGGTATTCCAGGGTTGCCACGGTACAGGGAAAACACAGGGTCCCTGTGAATGGTTGTGTGGTTTAATGTTATATTTGAGGCCTGACTAAAAAAAAACACAGGGAAAAGATGAGAACACGCGGAATTTGATCTTCATTTGAGTGTGGGAACCCTGTAATCAGTTATGAATTGTATCACACACGAAGCGCCTGATATCTTTCTAATTATTCGTCATTGAATTGGTTTTGTATCTCTTCAGACTTACTTCTTGCCGGTTATTGGCCTGGTAGATCCCGAAAATTTAAAACCTGGTGATCTCGTTGGAGTAAACAAGGACTCCTACCTAATACTGGACACTTTGCCGGCAGAGTAAGTTTGCGTTTCATACGTGAGATAAATGATCTTTTTGGTGGTCTTTTGACAATTATGTGCATCTTATTTTTTTGCGACCAAAGAAATCAATCTAGTTAACAATATTTTTATGCAGATACGACTCGAGAGTGAAAGCTATGGAGGTTGATGAAAGACCAACCGAACAATACAGTGACATTGGTGGCTTGGATAAACAAATTCAAGAGGTAATAGCATTTTATCATTTTGTGACTGTAAAATCTCAACTTAGCAGTTTCCTTCCAGGTTGAACGGAAGCAATTAAAATTTAAAATGCCTTTATTTTATAGTTAATAGAAGCTGTTGTTCTACCGATGACACATAAGGAAAGATTCGAGTCTCTGGGAATTCAACCACCCAAAGGTAAGTACGTGAACATAAAATTCAAAATTATACGGTATTTTGTTTAACCGTTCAGCAAAATGTGCTACATTAAAATTCTACCTAATTCTGTAATCATTTGGACAATTTCAAAAATCCCAACTGTTTGCATTTGCAGGTGTTCTTCTGTATGGGCCACCAGGAACTGGGAAAACGTTACTGGCAAGAGCATGTGCCGCTCAAACTAAGTCGACTTTCCTTAAATTGGCGGGTCCACAACTGGTACAAATGTTCATAGGAGATGGGGCAAAGCTAGTGAGAGATGCATTTGCTTTGGCCAAGGAAAAGGAACCAGCTATCATATTTATCGATGAGTTGGATGCCATTGGTATATTGCTTCTTTGTATCATTTAGCCTAATTAGGTTACGTTCATTATGTGCCTTTGAAAAGAATTCAACTGATTTCTTGGCAACCACTGCAGGTCATAAATGATAAAAGTTACTGGTTTCTTAGTGGTAATAATTTCCCTGGTACAACATTATTCCCCAATAGTTGTAGATCTTTGTTACCAACCACGTACGTAGTAAGAGGGAGGGGTCAGGTAGGTGGGCAACACCCCCCCACCCCGCCTGAGTGGGTAGGGGATCCACCCCACTCCCTTCATGTAGGTGACCCTTGCCCACCCTCCCCCACCCCATAAGGACTATTCAGGAAGGAGGCCCCACCCTCTGGGACGGAGTGCCGTTTTTTTATTGCCTCGTAGTGTTAATGGGAGGCTGTCTTTATGTTACAGGCACAAAGAGATTTGATAGCGAGAAAGCAGGTGATAGAGAAGTTCAGAGAACCATGCTGGAGCTATTGAACCAGTTAGATGGATTTCAACCAAACTCTAAAATTAAGGTAAAAAAATGACCCAAGTTTCTATTGATGAATAAAAAATTGAATATAATTTACTTTTAGTTACCGTGACATACTACTATTTGAGCCAAATGAGCAACATAACCACATAACTTGGTTATTTCAGGTAATTGCGGCGACAAATCGAGTGGACATTTTGGATCCCGCATTACTGAGGTCTGGTCGCTTAGATAGAAAAATAGAATTTCCAATTCCAACAGAAGAGGCTCGTGCTCGAATCATGCAAATTCACTCAAGGAAAATGAACGTCAGGTAATAATTAAGAAAGCTGAAAATTCAATATACTGGTGAGCAAGTTGGTGGGGGGAGGTACCCGCTATCTTGTATCCAATAAATGTGCTCGACTATGGACAGCAATATTTTGGACGAATTTACCTGCCATAATTGTAAGTATGGGTGACATTGTCATTTTTAGTGCGGCTGTGAACTTTGAGGAGTTAGCAAGATGTACCGACGACTTCAATGGAGCACAATGCAAAGCCGTTTGCGTTGAAGCAGTATGTACCTTCCGCTACTTGTTTAATAATAACGATGAGCATTGTTTTAGTGAAAGTAGGTCCAGGAAGATCTGTGTTAGTAGTAATAAAACTCATTCACTTGTTTCAGGGAATGATCGCACTTAGAAGAAATGGCACAGAATTGATACACGAAGATTACATGGATGCAATCTTGGAAGTTCAAGCAAAGAAGAAAGCCAATCTCAATTACTATGCCTAGATCTTTAAATATTTTTCTTTTTGGATAACAGAAAATCACGTGGGTCTGTGATGTATTTAAATGTATGTACATAGCAAAATAAATAATTGTTGACAAAAGTACAGTTGTTCTGTTCGCTAATTAAAAACGCTCATTCTTCGGGATTTCAAACGCAATGAAAACCATTGTTTAACAATTTATTTGTGAATTTTCTTCTGAATTTAGGTAATAAAAATATACAAGTATTCAAAGACTAGATAACAATCATCGTAAAATTTGCAAAATATTAAATGTCAGCTGTATGACCGTACGTGCCCGTAGGACACGCGGCATTCACTTCCAAGGCCAAATTCAAGTATCGATGGGATGGATGTTTCACCAAATTTCCCACATTTGTAAGAAATTCCACTTTCCAAAGTCGGCACGTGTGAGAATTGTTAGGTGTGAACAGGTCTTCAATTTGGTGATGTTGGTTCACATCCGAGTTTTTCACAATCAGCAATACTGTCATGATTTAGATTAAAACTTCCACTCTCGGTTTTTGTGGCCACTCTCAGTATTTGTGGGCATCAAATATTTTTGGTGTACATGTACACATATTCTGGCAAAGAACGGTCACCGGAAATGACCTTCATCTGCAAAATTTTAATTGTGACCACTCCTAAATTACATTTTACATCGACAGATTTCCTTATCGTGAAAACCCCGATTACAATGGCCTAATTGGCATATGCCTGGAACATTCCTTCAAGCAGGTGGGCGTACACAAGGCAATGCTCTGCAATTATTTCCGAACGTTGTTTGTTCGGCCCATATCGACTTCTAACGTTTCAATAGTCGAGTTTTTCACCGCAAATTTTGTACGCTTTACAGTCAAATGAAGTTATGTACATAATTCGCTTAGCTATTTTTGGAAGTGATCGAGTTCAATCAAAACGGAACAAATATTTAAAATGAAAATGAAATTCAATGTCAACTTTTCTAAAAGATGAGACAACGCTTAATTAACGTACATTTCAGATGTTTCTATAATGCAGCTGTTGCAAATAATCACAACAACATATTTTCGCAAGAAATTCAAGAATTTTGACAAAATCAATTCACCAGAAGCCAGCAACGCCATTGAATTACACAGAAATGAGATCCTTTTCATGATTCATTGCATAGTACAAAAATATCTTACCAAAATTTCCAATGATTTTACAGGGTGGCCACACTCCGATCAAGTGAAAATTCCCTGTGTTTTCCCTGTATTTTCAACTTTTTCCCTGTGTGTTTCTTGCACTTATTCCACTACACTGTCCACAGACATAACTGCTAATATTACTCTCAAAACTACAATCACAAATGCAATGGAGTCTATTGCAAAAATGTTATTCCATTCTTGGTTTGACCCCTCCCCCCAACTCAACACTTGCTTCAAAAAGTCAAAAGATTGATGCTACATTCCCACCAGAACCCTGAAATATCTTTTAATTTTAAAACTTCAAAATTTTCCCTGTGTTGGAGTTAAATTCCCTGCGTAAAATAATATTTTAAATATTTTTGGGCAAATTCCCTGTGTTTTCGCTGTCTGGAAAAATGAAGATCCAATTTCCCTGTGCCGTGGCCGCCCTGTTTTAACAGAAAGCCCACAACTCATGTCAAAAACGTTTACCTTATACTGTAATGCAAATGCAATTACTACAATCAAAGTAAATTTGACAGCTTTTCATTGTCTTACCAAGAACGACATGTTTCATCAACCACATTTGATATAAATATGTAAAATAACAAAAGATGTATAGACGGTAAAAATATAAATTTGTACAGATCTTTATACTTAACCTCAAGTACCAAAATCTTTTGCTAATTTTGACATTTGGTAAGTGTCAAGCATAATGACCTGTATATGTAGCAAGGATGAGAAAAGAATAGTATGGGTAAATCGCTTTATCAGGTTTTCAATGGAGGCTTAAATTTTTTGGCTATTAACGTGGCAAGGTTTTTTCTTTGTACATCAACAGATTCACTCGATTCTTCATCTGTAGGAATACCATCTTTTGACTGATCGCTAGCACCGTGTATACTATCTAATTGTGTGTCCTCTTTTACAGATTCTAAATTTTCTGAACCAGGAAAATCACCACTTGCTTCAGCAGCGTCACCATCAATATCATCATCACCATCTGTGTCTTCAGCTGCTTTATTTCCCGTAATAGTAACAGCCATACCACCTGCTATGACAGTACGCGGACCTCCAGGCACTATTTCATCGCCAGGCCACGCAACGGAACCAACACCATTAAATCCGTCAACACCTTCACCGTCCAACGTCTTCACCGTAGGTATCGTCTTCCTCGGAGTGGATTTGCGTTTCTTTTTGTTGGGAGTTATTGACGGTGATGATCCCGGGTCGTCCACTCCGTCGCCTCCCTCCGCTGACAAACCGTCCCCTGTGAAGCCATCATAGCTGTCTTCCGTGAAATGTTCCGCGTGTCTCTTATTGCTGTTGTTGTTGCTGCTCGACATTGCATTCAAAATTTTTGCTGCTTCTTCCTCTGAAGTTTCCACTGGTTCCGTTATGCCATGTTTAACCTTTTTGTGCCTGTTTAAGTTACCTAAAAAGCCAAATTAGTAGTCAGAAAGACGTGACAAACAATTCTTAAACAGAATCATGTTGGATTCAAAACTTACTTAATTTTCGTCATTTTTGAATGTAGACATATTCAGAAATTTACCCTTCAATGTGAATGAAGCTCCACACGTGACACATAAATGGGGCTTCGAATCTTGATGCATGTGCATGTGACCTTGAAGATTATGAAAGCGACTGAACTCTTTTCCTGAAAACAATAAACACTACATCACTACAGGTACATCACACACACAATACATATACATCATTTACACAAGCAAAAAATAAAATTACTTACTCCTTCAACAGTGATTTCAAATATATAAAGATTTGTAAATCGAAATATTAATAAGCACATTGCTCTTTGATGGATACAAACTGATACACACCACACACTTTGCATTGGAACGGCTTCTTTTCAGCGTGGGTGACTTGGTGTGCTTTGAGTGTCTGTGGCTGTGAGAATGTCTTATCACAAGTCGCACACTTATACTTCTTGTCGGTTTCATGAATCAACATGTGTCGCTGCATGTTAGCTTTTTGATTGAATGATCTGTCACATATCGGACAGAACCATGGTTTAAGGCCAGTGTGTGTGAACTGGTGTGCCTTCAAGTGATGTTCCTGTGCCAAAACGAATGGTTATCACTGAATTGCCCCACATTAATTTTATGTTTACCAGAAGAAAAATCAAATGTTTAAATCTTTCATTACAAAAACTTACCTTCATAAAATCCATTCCACATTCCCCACAAATGAATGGTCTTTTCCCAGAATGTTTAATTTCATGGTCTTTCAACTGGCTGGGATACACGAAAACTTTTCCACATGTTTTGCATGTCACGTCTTGCATGTTTTTATGAACCGTCTGGAAAGAAAATGTTTAATTCAAGTTTTCCAGTGTTCCTTGCGGATACGTGAATCCTCGGAACCGAGAACAAAAAATGTGGGTAAATTGGTATGGATTTCACCTGTTCGTGCTGCTGAAGCTTCTTGGGTGTCTCAAATCCTTCACCACATACTTCACATGTGCTATCTTTGGCTTTGTTGTGCTTCTCCTTGTGCGCCTTCAGTTCACTGGGGTAAGCAAATCCCCTATCACAGATATCACACGCGTACGGCCGCCGCTCCATGTGTATCGCCATGTGTCTCTTCGCATGACTTGCCTGACGGATAAACAAATCACCATCTTCTTGTCAGACTCTCACTTGGTGTTACGGGTTGAGGTGGGGAGCGGGTGGATTCATATTTCGGTAACTAGATTGGTTCAATACACATTGAGTAATGCGATCTGTAACATTTTTATTAGTCTGTAAATGATGAGTCATTCCACTTACTTGTGTGAAAGCCCTGTTACATATCGTGCAGACATGTGGTTTTATATGTCCATGAGTCAACATGTGGGTATTTAGATGACTTATCTGTTTGAAGAATCTTCCACATATCTAAAACATAAGAAGATAACACAAGTGTAAACGGTAATAAAAAGATATCGCCTTTATTTCACCAAATTAAGACAGAAGAAAAAGGCATTTTGTTTTCTATGAGGATGTGTTTAATAACTTACCAAACAGCAATGCGGTTTGATACCATTGTGACCAAGGATGTGCGTCATGAGGTTGTGCTTCGTTGTGTAGCTTTTCGGACACTGTAGACATTGCCAGCGTTTGGTTCCATCCTCCTGTGCGACACACTGACTGTCCTCAATTGTTATGTTCAACTCATTCTTGTCGATGGACGACGTGTTGCCAGCAGAAACTATAGGTGTCATCTGCTGAGCTGCAAAAACAGTGTAGTATGAGAAAAAAGGCAAATAACTTGACTAAAAACGCTTGCATCTATTAGGAAAGAGCAAATAAATGATCGGCTCATCTGCAAATGTTAGTAAATGACAGATAAATGAAAGATACGAGCAAATTTTCAGCAGCTCTGTAAAATTTAAGTGAAGAATATAAAGCAGAAAATGTGACGCTATTTAGTTTATGAAATAGAAAATATACTATAACTCACAATTACCCACTGGCACCATTCATCCCTGGAGAGGGCATACAGTGCTCTTGCCGGTTAGGTACAAACCTGTTAAATGTCAGAGGAATTCTTACCTGCCAGGTACCACTGTATGCCCCCTGAAGTTGGAAAACATTTTAAAAATACCTACGTGATACGAGCCCTTGGAGTTCATACCTTGGCTTAAGGTATTATGCCAAGATTAACTGAAGTAACGGCGCTGGGAATAGAGCCATAACATTTGGCTCCAGAGGCGAACATGCTATAACCTCTACACCACATGCACCTTTATGGGGTATACAATTTGAAAAAGTATTTAACATCCGTTTTCAGAAATACAGCAACAATATAAAAAAAAATGCTGGTAAAGAACACAAATATTAACAAAACCAAATGACATGTATCATATTTCCCGCAATAGGGCACAACATCAAAGTACTCAGTAGTCAACATAGTTGTAGAATACAGTATATCCAGAAAGTGTGAATTATTAATCAGTATTTGTTTCAGCCAATGATGTCAACAATAGAGTAGGCACATTATTACGGAAAAATATGGCTTCTTACTGGTGGACAGGGTACTTCTGCTGGTTGAGCGTTCTTCAAGACACTAAGTTAGTACAGAAGTTAAAGACACAAAGTAATATCACACAAAATAATGCGAGCGTTAGTCAAAGTCTCACATGCATTGTTGTCCACCATCAAGTTTAGTTCTTGAATCAGTGTAATCGGTTGTTGCAAATAAAGGACTTTTCCTGGGAGTTGCCACATAATAATGGACAACAATGCCTGTGCCGGAATGGTTACGGCCACAATTAAGGGTTATACCATGAAGGTGGAAATCAGTACCATTGACTTACTTATGATTGACGATGTTACTGCATTTCCAGTCGTCGTCGCATTCGATGAATCTGTGTCTGTGACTCCCCCTTTAGATTCAATATCGCCCTGTAGTCGTTCATCACCATTCTGTACAACACCCAAATCCGACTCATTTTCGTCTCCCTCGTACTCATCTTCATCAAGTGCTATTTCCTGACGGCCATCGTCTGATATGGCGGTTATAGTATCTGCAAACATACATAGCACATTTACATAAATGCACTCAATACACAATTTCTTACTGAGCATTGATTTATCTGTATTTCTATAAAAACGCCTTATCTGATTTTCTCACTTCCAAACTGCTAGACTCATCGTTATATTAAAGCATACCTTGGCTGTCCTCATTTTCAGTCTTATCTTTCGGTGCTGACTCATCGTGAATTTTTTGTTCCCCAGCATGCGCCGTTTCTTCCTTATCAGTTGCTATTGTATTGGGTGTATTACCGTGCGGCACTGTCCCAGGACCTAAGCCACCATCGGCTTTCTCTTCTTGCTCATGATGAGCTCTTTCTTTCCATGACCTCTTTGGTTTGTCATATTCCTTCACAGTGCCGGCGAGTGTTCTCGTCTTTTCAGGAGTTGTGAGCTTAAAAGAAAGTTCTAAAACTGATGGTACGTCTACGTTTTGATTAGTCATTGCGGATTGGTTGCATCCACTTTCCACATCTTCTTGTCCGTGCTTTAGTTGTTTCTCCAATACGTTCTGGAAGGCAGCTACGAGTTGTTCCGCCATCGTCTGACCAGGAACGAAGTTTACTTTCAGACTGGTAGTTCCATCGGGGCCAACATCCAATGTTATACCTTCGATTGGATTTTTCTTTGGTGTTGTTTGTACTTCATCCCGATAACCTGAAATTTGCTCAACAAGCTGATCATGCACAGGTTGTTGCTGTCTAATTTCCCTCGTAACCCCAGTCTCTGGACCCTTACTTTGAACATGTTGGTGTCTCATTCCTTTGTGTTGCCTTGCTTTCATAAGTTTTTTGTGTTTGTACGCGATATCCTCCATATGAGGAACATAATCTTCATCCTTATCATCCTCTGTCCCCTCGTCATCCTCCGACGCGCTGCTAACTTCATCACCTTCTCTGATATCATTACAGTTTGGTTGAGGTATTTGGTCTAAACTTCCTTTTCTGGTGCCATTAACTTGATACATCATATCAGGTAATCGTTCGTTCTGATGCATTGGCAACAAAGTGTTAACAGGACCCGGGCTAGGTGCAGTCAACATCCTCTGATCTACTGGAAGACCCTGGTTAACGAGATCATCTGGCACAGAAGGTGTAAGTTTCAAAGAAGGAAGTGCGTCGGCTACCATACCAAAAATGTCGGGAGGAATTCGATGTTGATTTAAAATAGCTCCATTTAATGCCTGTGATATGGGGGGAAGAGGGTGTTTTTGTCGTCTTGAACAGGAAGAATCTATATTTTCTGATTTGATTCCAGACAGCATAGCAGATATTCCAGAGTTGGGATGAAGTCTAGTTTGCATGGTAGTGCTGTCCGTCGTCACACTCGCTTTAATGTTCTGACCAAGAAATTGTTGATGTACTGTCGGACTCTGTGGTTGATTGACCAAATGGTTGGACTCAACATAGTTATTACTCATATAAGATAGTTGAGACATGGTGCAAGTTGGTGGAACCACTTGCTGTGGTGGTTGTCGAGTGTTCAAGAAAGCGTTAACGTCAAAGTGAGGAGCTTGGAAGGATTGCTCATTTCTAGCAGGATACATTTGTTGTATGTTGTTGGTCATAGAGTGGCCTGTACCAATGGGTTGTGTCTGTTGTATTTGTTGGAAGCCGTGAAGCTGATTCATGGTGTACGCACGCGGGCCAGAACCTTCACCAGAGAAGGTGTGCCTCAGTTTCATCAGATGACCCATTTCTGATTCCGGCCTGTTCTGTATGTTGTCCATTGACAATGACCTCACATCTGTACTCATAACTGGATCAAGCTGGGTCATGCCTACGTTTTGTGTCAGGCCATTTTCATACTCAGAAATGTCTAGTTGTGTGCCCGGGAACATGAGTTCATTCTGGCCATGTCTGTTGTGTGTAGTCAACGATTCTGTTGGCAGGCAATGTCCACCTGTTGTTGTTATATGTTCATCAGCAGAAGGAAAACCGAGACCATCTATATCTCCAGTCCCAAACGCCATATCAGCTGGTCCAAGCTGATCCATTTTTTATTCTATTTCATTCAGGCTGAAATGATATTTCAAGTGCACTTGACTGTTCTAAATAGCGGTACAATGTAACATTTTATGTCAACTACATTCAACGAAAGTCCTTGTCAAGGCAAAATGACAAGGACAATGTTCTTTATAGTTTGAAGCAATAATTAAGCCTAGATCTAGACTCTACTATTTTGGATTAGCATGACACAGACCGGAGTGACGAACGGAAAAACAAGGACAATGGATAAATATAGACAAC
The DNA here is from genome assembly GCA_038406175.1 of Haplosyllis leylae. Taxonomy (NCBI): domain Eukaryota; kingdom Metazoa; phylum Annelida; class Polychaeta; order Phyllodocida; family Syllidae; genus Haplosyllis; species Haplosyllis leylae. The sequence continues at coordinate 160 of JBCAUG010731566.1, read as the reverse complement.
TTTTCTCCCGTATCAAATCAGGTTTTTAAAAAAATGACATGCCTCGTTCTTGAACGAAATAAAAACAACATATTACCTACAATATCAGGGGGGCGCAACGATGTAAAACGGAAGTGACGTAGATTGAGCGGTAAGCTAGCCAAAATCGTAAATATGAAGT
>JBCAUG010731555.1:0-11959 GCA_038406175.1 Haplosyllis leylae | reverse complement strand
ATTTTCAGAGACTATGAGCCAATCTGTGTAGTTTGGTAAATTCTGAGGTATCTCCATCAGGTTAAGGTTTGAACAATCAGCTACTAAAGCCCTGGTCTGGGCATCTGTGTAACATGTGCAATTGTTCCCACAGGAAAACTTATCTGAAAAAAGTACATGATAGAAATATGATGGAAGTCATACACATTATTGCATTGTGTTTGGGAAAGAAGTATTCTTATTCAAGTGTGGACATACTTGCACATGCCAAATCATCATCAGCTAGCTCAATAAAAGGAATTTGTGTTCCAAATTCTGTCAGACATTCAACTGCTTTGTAATCCAGTACCACTTTTCTTCTTTTAACGAGCCGTTTCTTCATCCACGTGTTATTACATGTGCATTTGAATCTGTTTCCAGATAGCCTTAATGTCGTCAAAAAGTTTGGTAGATCTAAGAAATTTCTTGGTAAGGATTTGAGTTCATTGTTGGAAATGTCCAAGTCAGCAAGATTGGGATGTGCTTTCAAATATTGTACAAATTCTTCTGAAATACACTCGATTTTATTGTTCTTGAGGTGTAGTTTGAATAAATCGTGGAGAAATTGTAGAACAACAACTTGAAAAGATGAAATGTTGTTTCCAGACAGAATAAGCCAATTGGTGTCTTTGGGTAGTGATTTAGGTATCTGGGTCAGACCTGCGTGCGCACAATCAGCCACTAGCGCCCTCTGATGAAGGTTCGCATAACATCTGCATTTTTTTTCGCAGGAGGCAGGGTATTGATCTAAAATTGAAGTTAAAAAAAATAATATTCATCAAATAAAGGGGTGGTATTAATTCAGTCAATATTGCAATGCTTTGCTACCATGTAACATTTGTGTTGATGTCAACATCAAAAACTTCAACTGCGTCACCACAAATACGCAGAAACAAAGAGCAAATATCATGAATATTGTAAGGGGATACACAAATGTTTTTCCATGTTTAATCTAAACAAAAATGAAACTTAGTTGCATTGGCTTTGGATAATCTCTCTTTAAATCCGTCGTCTTACTTGGCTTAAGATATTTCACCGAAAGTGCCTTTGTGTTAGTGGACGAAATTCAGGATTAAACAAGAAATTTTTACCTGATGGATTCCCTTCCACCACAGTTCCAGGTCCTCTACACACAATTCCGCTTTTTGATTGGTTCATATCGGCTGCATTTGGGATGTACACAGACTTGAGTATGATGTTGCTTCCAGATTTGTCTTTAATGGGGCAGATTTTGTCCGGAAGGTAAAAAACCGTGTGCCGAAATTCAGCAACAGACTCATCAAGGTAAATATGTGCACCACTGATGTCCAGATTCCAAAAGGTCACAGCTGATGATTTAGTTCTTAAAAAGTCTTCTGTGTCATTCAGAGCTAAACTGTTGAAGATGTTAAGGGCAGATTCTTTGAGCTGTATTGCATAATCCGTGTCCGTGACAGTGATGTTATCCATTGTTACATTACACCGGTAACTGAACACGCATCCATACTGAATGGATGAAGAGCAGGAACTTATCAACACAGATTCCAGGTAAACGCGACTTGTGGTGTGACATCGAATCCCTCCAGATTGCTCAGCATTACTGTTTGATATCACTGAGTCTGTTATCAATAATTCACTTTTTGTACAAACATAAATACCGCCTCCATACCCTCTCGAATATGAATCATTGATCATCACATTCTCTAGTCTTGCAATGCTTTGTTGAAACACACCCACTGATCCTCCTTCGAAAGCGCTTCCGCATCCTGATAAATTGCTGTGCTTCACAGTAACATTAGCAGCTTTCAAATGAATGCAGCCTCCAGTCCAAAATGCATTGCTAGAGGTAAAACTGCAGGATTCAATAAGTGAATGACCCATGTAAGCCGATATAGATCCTCCATTCTCAGCATTGTTAAGGGTAAATTCAGAATCAAAAACACTCAGTTCACTTCTTGTAGCAACGTAAATGGCACCACCATATCCTGAAGCATAGTTTAACCTGAAGTGACATCTGGTGATATTTGCCAGACTTAGTGTCCTTAGTAGGATGGCTCCACCATCACTTGAATCTGGTGAGAATTTAAAAATACCAAAATCATTGCTACATTTTCAAACACTGGTACCATCAACAGAAATGCAAAAAATGATATTTAGTTTGGGCTATTTTGTGTAGATTTTATCCATTCTATTCTGGATTAAAAAAACCATTACCTGAACAATAAATCTTTGCATCTTTGTTTGGAAATTCATATCCTACCTCGTTCCGGGTTAAGTTTGATTCTTTTACATCAAGTTTTCCGTAATCACAACAGATGGCGCCACCTTGAAAAGAAAACTAGTCTAAAGAAAGTCCAGAATAGAAAAACCAATGTGTGATGTTCAGTCACAAAAAAGTAATAATTATTCTTTTCTGGAATATCTTATAAAAATAACATTCATGTTTTCATTTACAACACTTCGCTGTGTCACCCTATCTATCACCCCTGTGTTTTAAACCATCACTTTTGGTTTCTGGGTTTCAAAAAACTGCTATTGCTTTAAAATTTGTTTCAGAGAATCTTTACCTGCTTCTCCTGCAACATTATCAACAAACACACTGTTAGAATCCTGATATTCGCATTGGCTGTCAACAAAGACAGCTCCACCTTTGTCAGTAGCTGTGTTTTCCAGAAAACGGCACTCTTCTGATTTCACGTGAGAATCAGAATACAATGCCAAAGCTCCACCATCTCGAGCCTCGTTTCCAGTCAATGTACTATTAATCAAATAAGCATCACTAAAATACAAATTAATTCCTCCAGCCTGCTCACCCTGGTTTCCCGTCAATGTACTGTTAATCACATGAGCCTCGCTATCAAACAAATAAATTCCTCCAGTATGCTCACCCTGGTTTCCAGCCCATGTACTGTTAATCACATGAGCCTTGCTATTATCCAAATAAATTGTTTCATATTTACATGTGTTATTTAAGAAGAGTACATTTTTAATTTTTAATTTACCCTGATGAAAACAAATAACGTTTTGTCCACTGTTGTTTCTGAAATGGCTGTTCGTTACTTGTACATTACATCTGATGGCGTCAATAAAATGTGCTTTAATACCACTTGCTGATACGTTCACTATTGTCATATTGCTGGAGGAACAATCAATAACATTATTTGATGCATCATTATATTTTGTCCTGCTAAAATCACAACTGCCTAACTCTACATTTGTATCTAAGAAGGATAAGAAAGCCCTTTTGTCTGTCTTCCAGCAATTCAATGATGTGAAGTTGTTTTTGGTTGGAGGGTGTCCATCAAATGTGCAGTGACGAAAAACAACAGGTTGGTCGGATTGTGAGAATCCAAGGAACACCATTCGTGAAGATCGAATCAGAGAGTTTTCAATATGAACGGAAATATTGTCGCCTTTGAATTCGAGAAATGTCTCTTCTATTGTTGTGTTTATGATGGTGATATTGATCACGTCAGAGGCAAGGTTTTGAGAGGTGAACTTTCCATCAGGACTGTGAAGGTGCATGTTTTCAATGATTAAATCGGTATTGGTCATTACTTTGTTGTGGTCTACGTTTCCCTGCACAAGATGTCGCCACAGACCATGGAACGTCGCGCATGCGGACTCGTCGTTTCTCCCACACTCAGGAGAATCGGTTCCATTTTGAGAAACGTACCAGGACACTGCATCTGTATCATAAACAGAATGCCCGACATGGTCATTTATTCGCTGAATCCAGTACGCACTAGCTGACTGATCGAAGAGGGTGCTTAGAAAACGCATTCTCTTGGGTTCAATTCCTTACATTGCAGAACTGAGGATACTTCGGTTTCAGTGTGTATACTTTTTGAATGCACTGACACCCTCACCTGACGAGGACCGAACTAACCAACCCAATATAATCCTAAACATGGGCAATAGATTTTTCCGTTTACCCACCGCAAAAGGTTCTAACTATTCGAGTTTTTCCTCATAAGATTCTGTGGAAATTCTACAGAATTTATAATAACAATTTTTAAAAAGTGGTATGTGAACCCACTACCTCTTGCTTAAGATTCAGAGGCACTAGCAGAGCACCACAGAGACACAGGCAACAGAGACAGCATTTAAATTGATCCCAATTCATGCTTCAGTGGGATTCTATAGAATTCTATAGAATGCATATTCATAGGGAAAAACTCGATTGCAACATAATCCTACCAAGTTTTAATTTCTATGACAATTATATTTTGAAGTAAATAACTGATGCAATACATTTTTACGTTTTAAATACGTTTTAAATTACTGTGTAATACATTTTATTTGTAGAAATTCCGCGTTACATTTGGGAAATTTAACTTTGGGGTGTCTGTGATATTCTCAACTGCACTAAATGATTCACTGAACATAACGGAATCGAGTTTTTCATAAACTCTCCACAACACAATGCCAACTTTATTTTGCCTCTGCCATTAGAAATGAACGAGACCAATGAAGAATACAACATTAAAATACAGAAGTCCACAACCCACTGATATTTGATTTGACATTTACTAACCCCATCTGGTGTAATTGAAGAAGAAATCTGCAAATTTATGGTTGTACAAAGTTGGCATTAATGCCATTATTGCCAACTTTGTGCGTTTGTGAAAACCTCGAATGAGGATTGTATTTGCACGGATAGTTTTGATGAGTATTGTATTTGTACAGTGTTTGTGTCTTTGTTTGGTGTTTATCAGTTCGTGCTGAGCGGTTAGACAAAGACGTTGAGCCAACAGATCGGAGGTCTCAGTGCCGGAAAGTTAAACAAAGACGTTGAGCGGAAAGTTTACCTCGGGAACGTGATATTATTGCACATTGTGTGCAGCTCGATCATCGTCAGCTGATTACTACAACCAGCAGAGTTCACAGCAATCGATTCGAATCACCGATAATCGATGCGGCGTGGTAAAATTCTCGAGGCTCCAGAAAAATGATGCACAAGAAAAAGATACATAAATTACGCCCTGTGCAAAAAATCGACGGTATGGGGGAGTAATTTACACCTGGGGCTGTACACAAAAAAAAACAAACAAAACCAGTCAGTAGCTTATTATTTCTGAAATTGCGCCGTGTCAAATCAGTGTTTTAGAAAGAAAAAAAAACCCGCCGTAATATTTCCGAGCAGTTTTCAACTAAAATTTACCCGAATCCGTCCTTCATTAGCTTGATAACAAAAATCCACAAAGGTCGAGTCGATGAACTGGTACTTGATCCGAACCCTGTTCGTTTAGCTGATAACCGATCCGAACCCTGTTCGATTAGCTGATAACCGATCCGAACCCTGGTCGTTAATCCTCCGTGTTACTAATAGAGTTTAAATGTCCCGATAGCGTCACGTGATCAAACATGGTTTATCTTGGGTCAATATTACAGAGATGAACCCTGAGTGGTAGAACACCGTCCGCTTACATACCGAAACACGTATACCAAGATTAAATTTACATTTTAAACCTGAATTTACATCGAGGGGCTTTAGAAAGTTTCACGAAAAATAAAGACGCATACTTCTGGTTTAGAAGTCTAATGCATCGCTTACTGTGCTGAGTCACTATTTGGTTGTCAGTCTAAATCGTTAACACCTTTATAAAGTCATGTTCCATTGATCCAAAAAATGATCGAAGTCCAAAAGATATGATGCATGAAACAAACTTCAGTTAAAGGTCTCCCAAGTAGCACATGGCTGGTTGGTACAACTGGATAAGCATTGGACTTCTAACCCAATAATGGTCCATGTTGTGGGTTCAACTCACATTGGAGGTAACTTCATTTTTTGCCGAAACTTTTAAAACCCCTCGATGTAAATTCAGGCTTAAAATGTCAATTTTATCTTATCATGAAAAACTCGAATACACTGGCTGCACTGGATTTGTCTCTCTGCCCATGGTCATCCCATTTTCCAGTACCTACAAAAGGCGTACGTATGTATGCATAACGCCAAGGTTGTTCAATTACCGTCGTCTTGATGCTGGAAATAGGGATTCACCCAGAACCCCATTGAATTTTTTCGGACCGTTCAACATTGTCGGACAGACAAACAAACAGACAAGCAGACGGAGATGACAATCGGAGGGACCGAAGCCGACACGTCGTTGGGTTAGAGATAGAGAGTTCGCACACAAAGCCCCTGACTCGTGAAGTACATCTCCTCAATTCAGTCACAATTATACGACGAGAAGACAGCGTAGAGCCGGCTGCCTCAACGTTATCTCCGACAGAACGTCCAACGTTACACCGTTATCTGTGAGAGGCTCGCAGCGGGGACTATTGTATAGCAAACACAAGACGTTAGAATCGTTGAACCGTTCAAAGCGAACAGAAAACGTCAGTAAGTTGAAACGTTCACAGCAAAACAAAGATCGTTGCGGTACATGATCAAACCGTTCACAGAGAACACGGGACGTTAGTGTGATAGATCGTAAAACCGTTTCATATCTATCGTACAGCAAACAGAGACGTTAGAGTGACACGTTTATCACCACAAGGAAATACGACACTCGGAGATAGGATTTCAAACAGCACACGCCGTTAAACAGTTGTGTAACGGTTCAGGCCCATATATTGGTAAGTGTGCTTCTTTCAACAAGCGCAATATGCTGCGTAATGTTTGTCAATTAGGTCGTTTTTACACTGAGTCAGCTGCACCGCACCGTTTGGCCAAATAAATGAGGCGTCGTAACTTACATGTCAACAAACCGTTACAGTACAGCGGAGTTGTGTGGAGTTTAAGAACATCTAGACTCGTAATCATGATAAAGTTTACCGCTCGATGTCTTTGTCTTCTTCCTATTTTGGTTTTGGATCTTGATGAATCAGATGAATTAGACTAATTCATATAATTGCATATATGGATACTGGAATTGTCTGTTCATGGATAGGTGAAATCTTCATTTGCACTATCCATGAAGAAGTTCACTTGAATGAGGACTCTCCATGGATAGCAAAAAACGAATTTGCACTATCCATAGATAGCTCAATACATTATGTATGAACAAATTACTATTCACAGATAATAGATTCCAGTATCCATGAAGCACTTGTCTTATTCAACTAATTAGATGAATTCACCTAATTTCAAAACCAAAATAGGAAAAACACGATTGAGTTACATATTTGGTATTACTCACTGCGGTAAAGGCTGACCACATCATGTTACCGTATCTCAATTTTATGCAGAAACATCTTCGTGGTAAAATCTTCATTTTTCCCACTCTGAAAGTTTTTGAAATTTGATTGATGCGGTGTGTAGATGAGGATTCAAACACAGAAACTGAGAATCGTCCGAAAGATTCTTCTTTTTATCCGTGAGTTGAACTCAACTGAACGTGGATGGAGATTTACTTTTAGTTTAACTTCAGAGTAAGCATTATTGTGAATTCGGAGGCTATATCAGGACAGGACGCCCGTAGATCTGTACCAATGAGAGGTAGATGAAGCATGGAGACAGTTTCAGTGTTAACTCGGGTCATTTGTAAATTTATTTAAAATTATGAGGTATTTTTGATGAACTTAACTTCTCTTCATTAACTTACGAAGTGTAAGGATGATTTAAATGTTTCCAAAACAGCTGGACAGCTTGTCATCATCAGAAATGATCGCACTTTCGACTGTCAAATCATTTGTACGGATACTAATTCGAATGCTATTTTGTATGCTATGAATTGTCCGGGACAGAAGAAACTTATTGGCTTGTCCTGAAGATGCACTTTTTTGCCATTTCTAATAATAGTCAGAAAGACATGCATGAATGTGCAGAATACACCCAACTCCAAGGAGCTACCAGCGGTATTTGTCCTCACTTGACATTGTCATTTTTTGTAAGCCTTACTATTTTGGTCACCTTAACCAGAAATAGTTCTTGATCCCACTGTTCTGGCCATATTAAAATTTTCGAGACATTTTTCCTTTTGTTCTTCTGGCCTCAAGTGTCCTTCTACACAATTATGCTGTTTCTGATACAAAGTTTTGTTGCAAGTTATGAACTGGAAATAAGTCTCATCTAATCTGTAGTAGATCTATTCTCAAAAGTGGAGAAAGTATCCAAAATGCTGTTTACAATCACATCTTTAGTTAGATCTATGTTAAAATGGTAAAAAACATATGTTCCATATTTATATCGTTATGTGCAAGAAATATGCTTTCGTTTTGATTCTATTCTTCAGCACTGGCTACTTATTTGCAAGCATCGGGAAATTTTCCTTGCCCGTGGCAAAGAGTGTACATTGGACATGAGTCTGAGTATGAGTTGTGGTTTTAAGTCATACTCAGAGTCGTGGTTACATTTGACAGATTTGCCACTTCAGATGCTTTTTGTAGCACATCTGACATTTTACAGTCTAAACTGAGGTTGTGACCAGGTATTTCAGTTAAGAATTTTACCGTGTGACCATTTTGTCAAAATACTTGGTCACAACCTCTGTTTAAACTGAAAGCTATCAGATGTACCACAAAAAATTGTTTCAAAATTCCAAAAAAACGACTCTTACTATGACTTACTCAATTTTGAAACTGTAACTCATGCCTCAATTCAGTGTGAGGGGACTCTCCGTGGCAAATGGCTTTCCATACATTTCAATGAGTAGTTTTCATTTTGAGACTAATCTCATCAAATGCATTAAAGTCTGTGAGGAAGCAATCGTCCCAGCCAAAACTAATGTCTTCCTATTCAGTTAGGTTGGTACCAGAGAAAAGAATTCTAATTTAGATTTAATGTTTGTTGTGGACTTGAAATCTTCAGTGCATTTGAGGCGTCAAATTGATCAGTGCGTAGCTACTCACATAAAAGATTGAATTGAATATACTGTTATCAAATTTAATGATAAATTTGTCAGAACTGTGTCCATAAGTGCCGCAACATTCTTTAAAATGGCACTGTTCAAAGTGCCCAATTTCTAATGTTTCAACTTTTGAAATTGATCGATGCGAAAATTTTACACTGAAAACAAAACCTACTGAGCTTCAAATTTAAAACTAAAAGCAACAAAGCTATGACCACAGTTCTGAAAGTGAAAAGTAAAGTCGGGTGCAAAATCTGCATGTGTATTTTTCAAGGACCCAATATATCTGGCACGGAAATAGTCTTTGTTGAGATACGTTGAACATAAGTTTTATCAGATGCCATCAAATATTGTCCACAATTCGCATTTAAATTTGAGTTCGTCGTAAAAAAGTATTAGTTCTCGGTCCAATTGTTGGGCAAATTCTCGTTGGCGTCATGACGTCAAACAGCTCACGCGCCACATTTCATGCCTTCAACCATCCGCAGGTTTGGCAACTTTAATAGTTAAAATCCATACAGATCTATGGTTTAAGTCACTTTCTGAAAGTGAAACTGTGACATTAAGAATGTGCCACAAATTTACAGCCGGACACCAAGTGGCACCAAGTGACATAGAAATAAGGTCATCGTGACATTATCCAACTGGTATAATAATTTATAAAATGTGAATTCTCCCTTTGAGTGACATTTCCTCAAAATAAAATTGGAAGGATTTGTTTTTTTTTAGCTGCAGTTGCTGTTTTTTCTGGGGTCGTTGCTTGCTTTGAATTAAAAATCCGCATCCCAAACATCACAAAAAAAGCGTGGGACAATATAACTATTTCCTCACTGCCAATTTCATTGAGAGTATTTTCAATGATAAAAATTTAAGTATGTGTTCCAAGTGCTCTTGCTGATGTTTACAACATTGATGTCTACCAACTTCTCTCACAGACTTGGACTTTAGATGATAGTATTTCTCAAAAGCGAAAATGCTCAGATGCTTAGAGTGAGGTAATTCAAAGATGTGACAACAAATATTAATTCGATCCCAAAGGTACATTTCTGGTTCATTTCAGGCATTTTTTCAAAAGCAATGATCTCTATGTTAGGCTTAAAACTATGGACCAAAATTGCGTGATGTTTGAGATAAGAATCCAATAAGTTGATTCCCAAAGATTATGAACATTAACTTCCCATACAATTTCTGTATTGTTTAGACTGAAGGATACACGGAAAGGAATTCACTGACCGAAACCTTTGTTGGACATCATTCTTTGATTTATTGGTTTAAAAAAGGTATGCTATTTGTAAAAGGTTTCGTTTTTCTGACAAAAAGCTTCTAAGAAAAAATCTAGTTGGCCTCAAACGGAGGTCAGTTATAGGAATGAAAAGTTCACGCTGACCGTCATGCTTCTTTCAATCCCTCATCCAATTGTTACAAACCATAGTCCTTTGTTTTTATTTACTTCTGTACACCAGTGCTGAAAATAATCTGTCTTTTAAATTTTCACTGATTAAGAACAAGAAACATAACAAGAACAATCAATTGTTTGCTGCTTAAGTGTTGACTGGTTTACACAAGAATCCTTTTGCTCTTTCCTTGTGGATAATCAAAGTTCATGGGCGAATCCAGGACTTGTTGCAGGAAAGGCACCAACCCTAGAGAGGGCGCAAACTACTTAATATTTTTTGCCAGTTTTCTGAAAAAAAGGAATCTACTGGATCCGCTACTAGCACAGGTTTTGAAAAAGCTATATGGAAATTTTGTTTTTCTTGACTTGCGTCAAAAATACAGATGCCGTTACAGATCCAGGACCCAGGAAGAAAGATCCTGAATAAAAGCCCATTGAAACGAATTATCAGGGTGGGCTTGGAGCACTTTATTCAATTTGTGCCTGAATGTCTTATGTAGAACAAAAAACTGAAATCCAGTGTACATATTTGTTTTGTTCTCAATAAAATCTTTTCAAGATTTCAGGTCTCTTGGTCGCCCGAACTAGGTTCCTGGATATGAGCCGGAACTTAATCTACTTTTATTTCAAGATATCGGATTTGCTTCAAGTCGGTTGCGCCATGTCTAATTCACTCCATCAAGGCACTTGATAATTTTATCAATGTCAGTTTAGATAATTTATCGTCGAATGTACGGATTTTAATGATGTTCCGTAAAAGAGGGAGACAGTTGTTACCCTTGACTTTATTTACTTAAGAGTCCCATTAGTATTCTGTTAACAATGTTTCTGTATGCCTCGTTTCATGCCTTGGCTTGCACTTTTCACGAGCGTGCCAAAAGTTCCTTGAAAAGAACAACATGGACCATGAAATGAAGACCTTGACAAATGGATTATACGATGGGAATCTTTCAATATTTATTTTGCAGTGAACAGCATTAACATCAATGACATTGTCATATTTCTGCACAGTTTAGATCCCTTGATGATGTTACTAATCCGTGCGTTTGTTTTTTTTTTTTTCAATAAATCATAAATGATTTTTTGGGAACAACAGTCAAATTGCAAAGGTATCCAAATCGTCAAGCATGAATACTTACCAAGTTATTTTTCTTTTTTTTTAATTGACATCAGAGTCAATTTCTTCAAAATAACTGAAGCATTCACTAACACAGGACACAAGGTTTTATTTACTTTCACTTTTATTATTACTAAAAGATTTTAAATATAAACATGTTATTAAAACAGAAACCAAGAGATGTTTCATAGGAACTTGTGACAACTTGAACTTCCCAGACAAAGGGCAATTGTTTAATCCTGGTCGAAGTGATACTTTTTCAGAGCACAGAAAGGTCGTCATTTCTGCCTGCAGTTCGTTATTTCTTAATACAAACCGAAATGCATGGATGACGAATTTGTTAGATTTAGTTGTTGCTCTTACATGTTTGACCATTGAGTTTTTCCGTAATTGGCTTTAGATTCTATAGATTCTATAGATTCTACAGAATCACAAGAGAACTAAAAAAATCCAGTAGCAAAATGTTACTCCAGCAGGATTGGAACACAGGCATCTCTGACTTTCAAGTTCTGCATGCTACCACTGAGCTAATTCCCAGTCTGCTGGAAGCCTCAGCCCTTTAGATCCTTATGTATTGATTGCAAGAATCAATAGAGCATGACTACCTAAGGATCTAAAGGGCTGATGCTTCCAGCAGATTGGGGAATTAGCTCA
>JBCAUG010731544.1:0-11959 GCA_038406175.1 Haplosyllis leylae | reverse complement strand
GCCATGATTCCCTGGGTATAGGTTGGCTACGCCGCGGTCGGTATGCCTCTTGCGTTCACGCAGGAGGACTTTCTTGTTTTAGTCTAATTTCATCGGTATCTTTTGTAACGATTTGCCAATGTCACTTCATTTCCTAGGTCCAGTGCTGAAAGTGTTACAGATGTTTTTTGCTGAGCTACGACTTCACGAAATAAATAAAATATTAAATAAAGTCCAAACAAAGGTAACATTCCATCTGACACTTTGTGGATGTACAAAGAGAATATTACATGTGCAGTGTGCACATATGTAACAGGAGTTTCCGTAAATGACGAATCACACTATGGTGACCTTTCTTTCTGTGTTAATTGAGCTAGAATCGAAATCACTATTGCACGAAACTGCAATTATAATAATCTTGTCATACGATAACACGATTCAAACTGTGTGATTCAATTCTCCCGTCGTTGTCCGCCAAAATGTGCCTATCAAATATATCCTTAGGATTGCACAATAAGTTCTTGAAAGGATTTTGATGTTGACTTGTCGCTGATTGGCTCAAAAGAAATGATATGAAAAACTTCTTTCGTAACCTGTTAATTTGTAATCTTTCAGATAGCCTAGATATCTTATTTAATTAACACAGAAACAATTTCTCAAGAACTCATTCAGTATTGAGGCTTGAAAGTATCATGGTTGGTGAAACGTGGGATAAATTGGACACAAAACCTTAGAGCTTTCAAGGTGACTTACCTTCAAGAATGAAAAACACAATCCTGGTAATTGAAAACAGGAAAGACGGAACATTTCTATTTTCGTGTCATGGCCATTTATATCAGTGGTATTTGACAAGATCAGCTAATTGTCGGCAGCCATGGGCTGTTCACAACACCTGGTCTTTACAAATGTCAATATGTCCACACTGGCGGCTTGCTGACGCACTGTGTCTTCCAGAAAATTACCAGTAATTATCTTGGTTTAATGAAGAGGTAACAGCGGAAACCAAAACGACAAATTATTGGAGCGTCACAGGTGTTTCGCGATGTAAGAAGGTTCAATAAGTAAAACGCTTCAGTCCTGAACATGAGGAGTAAGACCAGGAAATATAGAATCCTTCCATACCTGACTGAGTCTTCCGCTTGAAACTTATTATATTCGTTGGTTTTCAAAAACACATGGACAAATCAGAGTTTTCCCAATAAATTAGTCTTTTAGTTCTGGTAGGTATAGTATGTAATTTTTAGGAATTCTCAAAGTTCACGTTTCACAGGTTAAGTAGTTAACTTTTGCTGGAATACCTTTCCAAATACATACCTTATGGCGCGTTCACACTGCATGGAACCGGGACCGGGACAGGGACAGGGAACGGAACTGGTACAATAGGAGACAATGGCTCTGGTCCCATTTCAGGTCCTGGTGCAGTATGAACAGTTCTGTGTAATATATACAAACCCATTTTTTCCCGGTACCTGTCCCTGTCCCGGTTCCGTGCAGTGTGAACGCGCCATAACACCTAGAAATGCAAAGAGTTGAATTTAACTTTTTTTATCTATCAGGTGTGTAAGATCTGGCAGAATTGCTCATTGCGAAAAACCCAAATATGTTATGATCTAGTTTTAACTACTGTAAATTAACTCACTTCGCTGTGAACAGTTTTCGCCTTTGGCAGACTTTGTGATGGAAACCATTTGAACTTCGAACCAAGTTCAGCTAAAAGGCAGATTGTCGGTGAATATGAAACCCGACATGAACGTGGGATAATCATTTCCCGTCAGCCACGAGTAGATCCGTCTTCTCAAGGAAGAAACCTGATTCTTCTTCACACGTCCTTCAGAGCTGAGCGCCATATAACCTTACACAGAATTATGATCTTTATTCGTGGTAAAAAGTCTGGGTCTTTTTGCAAGGTACACGAATCCGAGCAATGTCACCTTGCCATGTGATGAAATGAAGGCCATATTAATACTTCACGAGATGTTTTCTATATTAATCTGGGTTGACAGCTTCTCCACAAACTAACGTCTGAGGCCCGTCTCATAGGGATTACCGCGTTTCCAGTTTTCGACGATCGAAACTTGCAACAATCCTGTTTGAGTTGATGACTAATAATTGTCAGGGGATGACTTTTAAGCGGAGGAGATGACAAGTCAACCTTTTGAAGAGACATATTTGGCAACAATTATTTTCTTCGCCAGCGTCCCACCATTATGCAGATATTTGTTTCGATTTCTGTTCATGGAAGTTTCAGTACCATACAAGTCCAAACTTCAGATTTATGTTCATGGAAATGGTAGAACTGTGCAAAATGCTGGCAATAAAAGAACCGCAATCGCTATGCCACACAGTTGTGCTAAAATTGAGAAAAGTACAAGGTAGACGTGTTCTGTAGAAACAGCAATCCAGACTAAAATCTGTCGATAAAAGCTCGTGTTTTTTTAAAAAACAAAGTGCATAAATATATTCACATCTAATGTATGCATTTCACATATAAATATAAGCATTACACAAAACACCGACAGTGTTCATAGAGGATTGTTTATTGTGTATAATTGAGTTCTATTTGTTGAACATGACCTGGAATGGCTTGAACATGGAGCGAAAAGCTGGTATGCAAGCAGATGTTAAACAACCTTGATGATTGACTGAAAACGTAGACTACCCTGTGTGGTAGAGATCAGATCAGTGCATGAAGTTCAGACTCCGCAACCGGCATCAATTTAACCCCCAGTTTACTTTCTTCCAAATATTGGACCAAGAAAAACATGGGGCTTTTTAAATCTATTTTGCTCAGTTCAGGGTACATTTAGGTGGAAACCTCTGTTATGGTAAGGGGAATTTGCGATTATGGAGTGGAACTTTTCTCATTAATTTACATTGTTTTCGGACCCTAGGATTAGATTAGAATCCTATGAGGGAATATTAATATGGAAAGTGCTACGCAAATACGACAGAAGACATAAACAATGAAAATGGCTGTTTAGCAGCCTTGACTCACTCTTAAGAACCCTTGTCTTCATCACATTAAGGTAGAGACCTGTCAGTCATAAACTCATAACCTGCTCAAACAATCTCATCAACACTGCACAAATGTGTCACCAGAGGAGCTACCCAGTCCCGCAACAGCTCTTCGGTTGCACAAACAAGACATGACACGAATACTCAATTATTCTGATATATCGGACGACCATAACACCTGTAGGTGTATGTGATCTTCATAAAGAGTGGATATATCTTCCGTAGTAAATTCCCCAGGTAGACACTATGTAGTAAACAACTTCATCTTTTCTTTTGATTATGGAAAAGCTGTGGACTAATATTGTGTTGAGGTTCCAGTTGTCTTGTAACCCGGTGCTTCGGAATCCCTCGATGTACTAACTGGGAACGAAAGGGTCAAAGTCGGTACCGTGCAAGAGTCCCTTTTGAAATCTGCCACAGATAATTCATTCCATAAAGTAACCAAAGTGAAATAAAATTGACGTTGCGTCATTGACCCAATTGCTGGCACGTACGTATGTAAATGATGTCATGACAACATTCTCGTGTAAACAAATGGCCACCATTGAATGCAGGTTAAATTAGGCCTACTAACTGCCAAAGGCTCATGTTAAGGGCAAGGACAGGATGTTAAGGGCACTGCGAAGTAACCAGTAAGCGCTCTACGAGCCAGCAATTAGCAGGTTACACTGCAGTGATACAATATTAATCAATAGAAGGCTATTTATCACAATTCCCATAATTTCCCAATTGAGAAGCAATACTCAAGTGGTTTCGTCTGAGCCTCAGATTCAACTTGTCAGATCTGTTGACCTCAAAATGCGCAATCTTGAAGTACAAATGAGACAACTCCAGTAATTTTGAGTCGCCTAGCACACTTGTTTTTAGAAAAGATGGTTGCAAAACCAGGTTATCATTCGGTTACCAGCCGTTGCAAAAAGACTAGACCGGAACATAGGTCAGTAAATAAATAACTGTCTTGGAAAAGGTTTAGCAAACCACCTGCTGGTATGTCAGGCTACAGATACTACGCTTGTCGGAATTAATCCCCTCGTCTTTATACAAGGTTCGCTAGAAGGAAGGCTGGCATGTCTGATTGGCCTATAAATCACCTGGTTTCTCAAGCAACTGAGAGTCTCTCTTTTTCTATTACTAATCTATAAATTTACATTAATGGCTCCATCAGGAAGATTCCTTAAATCTTTGGGACTGGAGCTCTTGGACTGCAGCGATAAACTGATCCGTTGTAACATGGAATTCGTAAATGATGGAATTCCTTTGGCTACCCCAAAATGCAAATAACTTTATGACTCTTTCAAGAATATGATTACATGCCTTTTCATGAATCCTGTCGCAACGACTGAAGTTGTTGTTTTTAAATATTGACCTAATTAAATTTTAACAAATGCGAAAGTCTTAAGGCATTTATAAGCTCAGTGATTAATTTGAATACCTACTGAACTGTTACTAAGTGTTGTGGAATCTTGAGAAAAAAAGTGTGTTTATTTTTAGGTCCGAATCTTAGTAAATACCACAGACAGATGAAGGCACTACCGCACAGACTTGCGTTATTTATCTACAATCAAGAGTTAATTTTAGTCCAAGTAATCCCTGCAAGGCAATAGGGGGATCTGACTCGAAAAGGCGACATATTTATGAGTCCAGACTTACATCGCTACAGCGTTATAGATCTTTCTGTCTAACGACCACCATATTTAGATAAATGTTGCTGATCAACGGAGCTTTGCGTGCAATACAGTCTGAAGACATTCTGTGGGCTTAAAGAGAGACCATAGTCTTGCCATTTGTCACAGTAAATGAGCAGCACATTCGGTAACAATTGCATATTTTGATATACATGAAATCGATATTGCTGATGAGTAATGGAAGCTACAAGGAAAAGAGACAACGGAAATAGATCTACAACATTATTACATGCAAGAGTAGCTTGTGCACCTGTAATTACTTATTACCCCAATAAAAGATTGCCTTTGCTAGCCCTGTAATGGTAGTGTCATTCGTTTAGGACCAGGTATGTTTGTGCCTAAAAATAGACATTTGCCTGCAGTACGTGTTGACATGACAATAGGCAGAGTTACGTCATCGCAGAATATTTCTGTGTGTCAGGTAAACAAAGCAGAAAGAACCAAACTCATCTGCCTCAATACAAGCCTGGCTATTCCATGCTATTCTTCCATTTTGCCATTCAGTCGCATCAGCAGGCTGTGAGTAGGATACTTGATTACCTGAACGTGCTGACCGTCTCTCACCTGTGCAAAAAACACGGTGGAGACACAAATAGCTTTGGCTACGTGATGGACTTCCATAATCTTATGTAATATAGATCTACAACCGTCGGATTGAAGGTTTTTTTCTAAGCTGCAATTACATTGGAGCGAAAGCGAACGCGAAAGCAACATCGCTTAGGATGGATACATAGCTTTCCTGGTTGTGTGTTTATATTGAATGGTGGCAAAGATCAAAGGAATTTTCGCTTTCGCTTTCGCGTTCGCTCCAATATAATTCCACCCTAAAGGAAAATTATCTAGTACCAATATCATATTATGTTATGCTGTCAGTGGTTTTGTGAAGTATTCACAGTAGAATAATCTGAAACACTGCTGAATATTGTCTGAAAAAGCAAACAACCAAACCCGCGAATCCAACACGTTAAAACCTGAACAGGAATGTCCTGTTAACTGATAACAAACCACTTTGAGATTAAGGAAACAAAGTGATTTAACTTCATTCTGTGGTCAGCATTCCTACACAATCTCAGCTATTTCACCTATTTATGTTGTACTCCCACACCTCCGTAAAACTTATTATACCAGATAAGCCCTCAGTAATATATGGTTAAAGAACACTAGAGACTGAAGTGATATGAACAGTTGTTTGTATTTTACGTACTTTCCAAGAAGCGGTATCACCCAGGGTGCATATAATTAAAGAAACTAATTGGTGTTTTAGAAGCCGATAGTTTAGGTTTCTTCTCATCAAGGGTCGGTCACAAAATTCTTTTTTGTGTTTCAAAAAGACTCTGAGGAAAGTAGCCTTTTCCTCACCCAATACCAAATTAAATTTTTGCCCGCATGAAGTGAGCGGCTTATTGCCTTGACACGACGGTCGCACAGACGTCGAAGCTGATAGACGTTATCGCTAGAGGTCCATTGGATGACCTCAATTACAACTTTCATTCATCTTGCACATCCAGTTGGCTCTAGCTCCTCGACTAAACTAAATAGCACCTCAGTGATAAAAAAGGAAATAGTTTGCTGAAAACTGAGAGGCAATCCCTTAATGTCGTTGATGTTCAGGCCCTCTTTGTAAGTAGATGGTCACTAATATAAAAAACAGTTTTCTTTTGAAACTCAATGGAATGGAAAATGTAGTATATTGTTGGTTCATTTTGAGTCAGTTTGTTCATTGAATTGCCAGTCCCAGCAGTATTTCATGATAATTAAGTGTTTATTAATGTGATGTTATGTCACGACGTTGTTCATTTTTAGTGTTATTGAATCTAATACCTAAAAGCACAACCAGATCATTGCAACGTCATTGAACACCAAAGCTAATAAAAATCAAAATCTACAACGTAGAAAATACTTCAGACAAGGTGTTAAACCAGCGCATTGGCAATTCTATTCAGCTGTTGAGATCGTTACTGTGATTTATGCTGTGTTTTATAAGGATAATGTTCAACTGATTCCTTTTATAGTAACACTAAGCCATAACTTTTCCATGATAGCAGTAGCAGGTCTTTGTGACTGCATAAATAGTGATATAACTATCACTTTGAACTACGAGTTCCATTATTACAAAGCCTGTAGCTCTGGAAACAGTACATCACGGGTTTAGTTCTTAGTTGGTCCATCTAAGACGGTTAGTGAAGGTTTAACCGAGATAATTTCGTGATATTTTGTTTTAATTATGTGCGACAGATTTAATATTCAATAGCAGGGTTAGTTCCCCACGATGGCACGATGTTGAAATCTAAGTTACATGAACGTAATAAAATGTCCAGAGCCGCACTAGATACAATTGGAATCAGACTCTGATTGGTTAAATATAGTTTCAGTTATTTTATTGCTGGAACTGAAAGTACGCAATAAATTATGAATATGTCATTTTTGAATGATATTGAAAAGGGATCAAGACCTAGTAATCAACATAGTATATATTGTGCATTGTATATTGTGTGGAGGCACCTCTTTTTGACGAGACAATAATCTGTTCAATTATGTAAGAGATGAAAATTTTACAACATGCCATTCCGGTAGACTGGCTTTATATAATAAGATGTAGTTACCCGGTTCGACCAATTAGTTCAGTTCACCAATAAAGGGGAGTCATTCATGTAAATGAATGTTTTCACCATTCTAGGATCAACTTAGGTTGTAAATAAGTCCCAAATTGAACAAATTCAATCTGTGGCATATTTATTCTGGCTTCCATTTGGCTTAATTGTCCTCAAAAAGCTAGACATACAATAATTCTCGAGAAATTCGCGAAAATCGCAAATACAAACTAGTCTGCATCCGCGAGTTTTAACACATCTGGAATCTTTAGGTAATCAAATGCTGAACTGTTTTCCTCATGGAATGTATCACGTGTGGTACCTTATTGTTGCTTACTTATTCTTTCCTTTGAACAGAATTACGTGTCCTTTGAAGAACAGTGCAGATACACAAACATTTATGTTGGTTTTCCCAGAACGACGAATAACCAATTTGCAACATTCATGGTTCACATCTTTGTAAATGTCATCACCTGTGCTAAGTAATTCTAAACAAAATGTTAGCAGTTCTAAGTACTGAGTTTCTGGTTCATCGTGTTTCAATAAGTCTGGAGTTGTTGAGCTACCTTGGAATTGAGTTGAAACCACTTTTTGTACAGGATTTTATCTTTCCTGATGAATTAAGGTTTTGAAGGTAACATCTGTCTACGCTATGCATATGAAATAAACAACCCCCACTTTTGTTTGGAATACTCTCTCATTCTATCAACAGGGGGAACTTTTTTGGAGAAGTTATGCTCAGTTTCAATTCTTAAAGGTCACTCACTTTCAGGAATGTTTAATAAACCGTGGTCAGTTATTGCTCATGTATGATGTCCAACATTATTCACAACAATTTCAAGCCATGATTTTTACTGATCTGTCCAACACGCAACCGAGACAGTATCACCCAGCGCTAATCCTCAGGTTACAATATTGCCAAGGAGAGAGATGTTGTCATGAAATACATTTGGCAGAGCGGGGCTTCGGTAAGATTAATTGAGTGTTCAGGGCCTGCACATTCCGTTTGCTTTATCTCAAAACATAGTGACTTTGAAGTGCTTTTTCCTGTACAGTACGCTTTTTTCCTCTTCAAGTAGCTGATTCAAGTACTTAGATACTTGCGGCTTTTGCTCAGTGATACGCTAAAATTGTAATTATTTGCACAATAAGCAACCTGAGATTGAAAATTCTTGAAGTCACGTTGCTAACAGATGGCGTCAAGTTTTTAATCTTGTATTTTAAGCTTTATGCTGTCTGAAAGTTGAACTCAAAATTCAGGAGGTGCTTTTTTGAAAGATTTCCAAAACGCTTGGCAAAATCAATGTTCATCAGAAACTCAGATGATGCTTAACTGTTGTTACACAAAAACTTTTTCCATGGCCGAATTACGGTCACTGCAAAACTACATTTTACACAAAACTTATGACTGGGTTGATGACAATGGTTTCCACTTTGACATTCAGAGCAGCAAAATTTGTTGTTTAATAATAACTTATATTTTTAATAACATAGCAGTTCATCAGCATCAAATACGGGCAAACAAGGTCCACTGAAAACTCTTATCGTAAAGATTGTAATTTCTGTAATTCAAGAAAGAAAAAAAGAAATGCTGGCTGTTTGAATTCGCAAATTCCTTTTACCTAAAAAGGCAATAGGATGGACCATATATTACGATTTCATTTATTGGTCACTGCAGACAGGCAGAAGCTATGAAATAACATTACATTGACGTCAGCAATGATAAACTGCTCCACTGAGTTGCATAGTGCCTTGGAATAATTGTATTACCTGTCATGGTATGGTTGTGTAAATAATAAATCGGACAGACGATTACAATGGAATCCTTTCTAATGTAGTAACGTAAGCTGATATCTTTGTTAGCATACGCAGGACGAGTCAGAACAGACTTTACCCCAGGAAAACATTGTGTATTTCATTATATCAAATTTTGTAAACATGTTTAGTAAGGAATGTTACACTGACGTATAGGATAACACCTGTGCACAGCATTGTGTTCAAGTCAGCTGTCTAATAGTTCACCATACTGGGAGACAATCAATCCCATTCGCCGATTAGCTCAAACTACAAAGGCGTGTGTACACGTTCGTTAAAAATTCCCGAATTGGTTAAGCTGTTCAACATGGTCTATGAATCTTCCCAGAAAATTTACACACTGTACCTCTACTTCCTCTGGAAGTATCTTTGATGCCACACAAGGAACTCCCTATGGTTTCCGGATCCACACTTGATCTGGTTTTTATGGTGCGGAGATGTAACTCGGTGCAATACTCAAGTAGATTATGATGTCTATCTGAATAGTCTTTTAACCATCTACCCAAAAATATGAGCACACTGTCAATTTACGCAAAGGTCAGAATTATGGCTAAAATCATTCATTTTTCCGGAGGTGATGAAATAGATTTTTTGTGTTTCAATCCAAGGCCGCTTGGCCCTTGAAACAAGCAAGACTCCTGTCTCTGCTATGCTAAATAAATTTACACATGTTCACATGAACTATATGGGTGTAGATTCCGGGCGTAATTTGGCTTTAATGCCCACAACGGATATAAAATTACGTTGTATTTGCATAAATCAAAAAGATATTCAATAATAATAGTAGTATATTTACAAAAACCACCAATTTGTATCGAGACACTAGGCAGTAGATTACGAAACAGAATGTTCGTTGCAAAGGTTACTGCTCCTTTGTGATAATCCTAGAAAATATATTTAAGACTCTTAGATTCTGGGTACCTAAGAGGTTTTTCTGGGAAAATATTTTGAGACATAAGCTCCGGTAACAAACTAATTACAGGCTAACAAGGTGTCTGTTCATTGGACACGTGTCGTATTTAAATGAAACTTCTTCCAGGTTGCCATCATTTTCAAAGCCTGAACTGAGTGTCTTGGGTTTCTATGGATAATGAGACAATGGACGTTTGGAAGGGTATTCACGTTCAATATTCTCATGTTTGAGGAATTTAATGTGGTAGTTAAGAGTTATTTCTAATTTTAGTCTTTTATAATGGAACAAATATATCACTGTTTGTGAAATTGATGAATAAGAAATTCATTTTCTGGATTTGGAAATTGCACACATTCAGGAAAAGTGTATGTACATTTTGGCATTGAAAGTTATGTTAACGTGGAAGTAGTTTTATTTGAATACGATCTGGTCTGGAATTCGATATGGAGAGAACACCAAGTAATGAAAGTTCCACGCTGATAACAAAATGTCACGTAATTTTAATTAAACCGCCAAGAGAGCTGTTTCCATTGTCTGTTTTACAGTAATTCCATTATTACAAGAAATTCAACCCAATAGTAGCATGGAAAATCTTTGTTAATATAAATGACACTATGTAGTTTCAAAAGGTATACTTCAGGGAATCTGAAATGAAAATGTGGAAATGGGGACATAAATATCTCACTACGACATCAACATAATTGTTACATGTACCTGCCATATTGCATACATTGAAGAGTATAAAATTACAGCTGTGTTATTGACAGAAGCCTAATGACACTGTTGCTTCATTAAATGATATGTCTGTGTAACGCAAGAGGTACACGGAGATAGTCGCAGAAACAAGAAGATGTTCATTACAACAACAGTATGGCGCATATCTTTATCAAATTGCCTCAACAGTATGTTTTTATCAAAGGATGATAACCTCAATAGAATATAAATTTTAGTTGTTAATTATATCACTTGGACAATACAGATGACATTTTAAATACTCAACAAAGTGATGTCACGATGACATTGATATCTTACATGGGCAGTTTTTGCTATGTCGAGACAGTTGTACTTTTTGTAGAAATAGACATCAGTTATACCAATTGTCATCATGCCATAAGCGTACATTGAAAGTAAATTAGGCCCATGATGAGAGCCCAAAGGCACTTATGAATAGTTAATGACAACACTGGGAATGGAGACTGAAAAAAAATCTTTGGTGATTGAAAGAAATGGGTTTCTTCCGCATAAAGCTATTCTGTGGCCACCTGTGGTACAATTAGTCGAAATCAGTCGACATCTACTCTGTAGTACGGCCTCCGTCTAATAGATCTAAGTTAACAGGGATTTCATTTCAGCTTAATATAATGATGATATTTTTAGAAATCACCGGTTTCGGCCCAACTTCTTTCTAGGCTAAATAAAAGAAACCTATTAATGAAAAAGCCTGAAATATAATTTCTGAAAATGGCACAAAAGTGAGTGTAATCAACTTGGTGTTGTAATCAAGAAGTATGTCAAAAGAAGGACATAAGTGTTGACAGGAACTTCAACCCATCATTTTGAAGTGGTTACTTGTATTCTTCAGCAGTTTTTCATAATTTTATTTTGGTACTTATTGTTCAATATCAATGGACTTAGATGTCTGTAGGCGATCCATATTTTAATTACATTAGGTGCTATGGTGAATAAGGAGTTAAAGCAACATGAATAAAGTCGGATAAGCATGGGAATGAATCTAGGGCAGCTTCAAGAATGCATGACGTCATTACAAAATCACAGTGGCCTTTTATGGACCCGAATTAGAGGCAGGCAAACTGACGAGGCGCTGTTTCGAGTTTCGAGGACGTGTACGTGTGCAGAGTTTAGAGTTGACAAGTTTTTGGCTCTGGATAGCATTAAAAAACGTATAACATAAGTGTTCATTGTTATTTATTGGAATAAATGAAAAATATTGTCTTAAACTG
>JBCAUG010731533.1:0-11960 GCA_038406175.1 Haplosyllis leylae | reverse complement strand
TCACAAAATACTCCCCTTTTGTGTGGACATCCTCATTGAACGGATGGATCCAGTACTCTCTATGCAGAGAATTTAAGCTCAGTAACAAGCAAACGCCTAAAACCCTTCTTTGGTAATCGGTAAATCGATGTCGTACCACTCTATTACGAATTGGCGGCATTATTTTGATTTTTGACAGCCAGCAGACGACATTTGTAAAAGGAGAAACACACTGAAATAGCAGCTGCATCCAGAGAAACCCACTACAACGCCACGCGATACCGCTCGAAAAATGGGTCGGATACCCATTAGATTTTTTGCCGCTCGCGATACCACTCTCGCTGCCACTCTCGCTCACGCTCGGTCTGAATGGTACTGGTAAAAATCAATAAGACCCTCCCAAGCGGGATGGTAGCGATGCCGCTCTCGCTGCCGCTCTCGCTCACGCTATCGCTCGGTGTGAATAGACCCTTACGTGATCAACAAATGATCACAGTGTTTCACTCTTTTGTGCTGATGGGAACATTATACGTTATTAATAGAGATAGAGATTAATTTTAATGGACAACATGTCATGTCAATCTCTTTGAATGAACAGCTATTTCATGTTACCAGTTTATAATTTAGAATTAATTGGAGAATAGCACATTAAACACTCATTTATCTTAATTTTCAGCTTTACGGCGTATTAATTTCCGGTAGAGTCGGAATTAGAGAGGAACGTAATCAAGATATGTTCATCGGTGTACACAAGTGTGCATTCCCAAATCAAATATAAAATTGCAAACATCCTTCAAGTATCATCGCTGTGATATGGCTTTTATCTTTTCCGACCAAATAAGGAAAGTAGCTGACTTAGTTTTTTTAAAAAGCAGCTCCCTAACTCACTGAGTCAGTTCGTCAAAATCTGAAAGAGCTGCCATTATGTGTAACAGTGTGGATTTTCAGCATTAAGTTATCCCTAAAATGTGCCTTGAATAGTTTCTCTATAATATAATATTTTTCCATTGAATAAAACAACAGCTCTCTCTGACATCATTTCTCTGTTTTACAGAAATATATTCTGGGGAGAACAAAATAAATTTTGAACTGAATTCTTGAATTTATTTTTGTGTGTATTTTCAAGATTGGTAAAAACGTTTGAATAGATCTACTTCGATTATTTCAATGAACTAAAATATTTTATTTTTTGTCAATATCACTTTCCTCCTTGATATCATCCACAGTCTACTGAAATTAGATCAACGCACGATCTTCCTTGAGTCGGATAGATAAAATTACAATATCTTCATCAATACCAACAATCATGCCTTGCAAGCTACTAAATGGACAGAGCTTTAATTTAAGACTGTGTAAGCTGAATGGTGAATCGAAAGTCGTCACAATGTCTGGTCTATTTCTTTTTTTCACACCAAGGGCTTCAGTCGAAAGTAATTCATCACCAGATTGTCCTGGTTTATTTTATGGCTACTATTCCTCATAATGGCTTTGACACTAGCTAGCTGGAATATATCATTTTTTCTACTGAAAGATCGATTGTCTCTCTAATAGTCTGTATTTAGATATTATCCATCACGACATAATGTGACTTCACTTGTGATGTTCATCGCTGGTAAAGGTTACAGTTGAATGGCCAAATCTATACTCTCGTAACAACGACACCACACCAAATGTGTAAATAGGTACATTTTGCTACTACAAAAATATGAGGCATTAAAATCATACAAAGAATATGAGTATAATAAGTCCGGGTAAAGGAATATGACAAAAGTAAAACATTCAAAGTTTCAAAGGATTTATTCTCATATTTACCTTTAGATGAATCAAAATCTTAACATGTGAGTTTTTCACGATAGGCACTTCTATCAGATTATCTGAAAAATCTTTACACAAGAAAGAGCAAAACAATTGTCAAAAATTACCACAGTGGGGTTTGAAACCAGGACCTCCAGATCATCACTCTAATGCTCTACCAACTGAGTTAGGCAGGAGATCTGTTGGGCAGGAGATTTTTGAAGTGAATTTTGTTTGTTTCATGCATCACTTCACATGTTGGACTTTGTTCACTTCTAAAATGATAGAGTGTGACTTAATAACCCATGAAGATTCAGGCTGGCAACTGAATGTTGACTTAGCTCAGTTGGTAGAACATTGGCCTCAGGATCCAGAGGTCCTGGTTTCAAACCCCACTGGGGGCAATTTTTTTTCTCCTCCCTGTCTAAAGATTTCTCAGATATTCTGACAGAAACGTCTATTGTAAAAAACTCAATGGGAAATTAAATATTCTTAAAGGATCTATCAAGCAGAGTCGGAAACTTTCAAGTTTTACCTTAAATTTTTCCAAAAATACATTTATATGCAGATCGTGCTGGGATGATCCCCAGATCCTGTCATTCTTTCAAAAGAAATCAGGCAGAGGAGAAATATCGGCGATATATCACCTCATTCCTCAAGTTGAGACGTCAAATCAATACCGTCTCTCTGGTGGAGTTATTCAAGTACTGCACCTTGGGACTAAAAGAGTGTGGGTGGATTACACATGAGACAGTAAAAATATTTTACAGGACTTTACTTACTGGTAAAAAAAGAAACATTTTGCCAAAGCTATTTACATCTGAGAAGGTTTAGTAATGTAGCACATTTAGATCTAAATGCGTAGATTGATTTTATTCCTCTTTCAATGAATAAGAAATAAAAAAGTCTTTTTGTCAAAGTATCACATTTCTCGACAGTTATTAAGAATAAGAGAAAAATTTCTGTGACACAAAAACATTATGAATCATCCTGCAAAAACTGGCTTCCTTTACAAACACGTGCAGCAGTTCTGACAGATATCTTTGAATATTTTGACACAAATACGTTACGTAATATTTACCACTTTCACATGCTTATTTTTTGTGTTCATAGATATGCAGGGACACGTTGCTTTAGCCTAAAGTTTAGGTCAGGAACAGGTATTCTAGTGCATATATAATTGATTTCATAACAGGGAAATGTGTGACAAGGATTAATTCCTCACTGCTGTGACATGTATCTTTGAAATGAACAACAAATGATGGTGTCAAAAGTAAAAGTAAAAATATGAACTGAAAGCTTATCATTTTGTCTCTTTTCTTCATATTTGAATTTTATTCTTATTATTGATGACATACACCTCAGAGTAAACCTAGTGGCAAGTAGGGTGAAAGAACTTACTACTAAACATCGATAAAATATTTGTTTCTGTGAACAATGTGGGCTATTTAGATCTACAGGAAGCGAAAGCGGATATTATCTGTGGTGCACAGCGCATTGTTGACAACCACATCACTGTCGTGTTCACTTGAACCACTCATTCGAGTGCAGGGTACGACACGTGCCTAAGCACTTACAGGGAGGGCTCCGCCCATACCCTAGACCCGTAATACACTGGCCAATAGGAGGCCGCTACATACCCATATATATAAAACGCACTGCTAATAGGGCCAGAGTAGAATAAACGCACTACCAGTAAACCAACGACTACTCTTTACTCTCATAAAGAGGTACGCAGAATGCACAACTTACATGGAGGTCCTAACCGATTAATTGAACCAGCATCGGATGGATCCTTTTTCAGTTTTAGTCACTTTAGTTGTAGTAGGACTTTTTCAAATACTGTACAAACTTTTGTTTAGTCGTCAACAATATAATCAAGTTCTGGAACATTTTACATCGGCTATAACAAATGATGAGGACACTCAAACAGAAGCACCAATCCAAGATACAACACTTTTAGACTCCTGTCAGGAACACTTGCAGGATTTGGAAAATAACTTTTACCTATATACACAGTACCAACAACAAGTCAACCATAATATTTTCTGTTCTTTAAACTACGATCAGTATTATCAATACGATACTTCTAAGTGTACAGCACCAATGTACCAAGACCCGCATTACCATGCAGTAGAACTAGAAACTCAAAATGACGATGAGGAGGTGCCACAAATTATCCAAGGCAGAGATATTTCAGCACGCCCTTGGGACCACTTACCCTACAGTCATAAGACCTGCAGTCAAAAAGCTTACCTCCGTAGAAGAGCCAAGAGGGAGGCATGCAAGGACACACCTGACATCGACTGGTGGGACACACTGCCACAATCCCAACCTCCAACAGATCCACACAACCAACATCAGACTGAAGGCAGCGATGTAGAAGATGCCAAATATCAGGATGCTGAGGAGGGAGAAGAGCTACGATCGTCACCCACTATCCATCCTGAAGTTACATCAACAGAGAAACTATTGGACACCCCACCCCCAGTGATTGCATCCCTCACTCCAAGTACTTCATACAAAGGTTTTGGCAGGGGACGAGCGAAGACTGAAGAAACACAAAGCCTATTGGACCGCCCCCGCTGAAAAAGTTTTCAAGGGATGCGTCTCAAAGCCCAGGACCCTACAGCCTCAGCTAGAATCCAACAACAACAGCAAGTTGCCGAGTCACACTGTCAAGACAGCCAGGAAGACAATCAGTAAGACTTCTTTCCTTTCCATTTATACCTTCTAGTGTAAATATGGATACATCTCCCTATGGCTGCCCCAAATGAAAAACCCGATTCACAAGAAATATCAACAGTACTAGATGATCCTTCATCAGAGGAAGACACTTCAGGGTATATGAATATTAGCACTACTGAAGAAGAACGTAGAGGTACCATTCCAGGATCAAACAAAGCCACTGCTATGGCCTTGGCCACATCATGAGCCACTGCAAATCCTGTCGTAGAAAGATCAAGACCCCGCAAGGTAAAGCGAACAACCTCTACTTAGATCTACCATTGATTACCTTTACCTAATACCTGACTACACGACAATTCCTATATGACAATAACACTTACTAATTTATTCTTGAGTAAGAATAAACCTAATGATACACTGTTGATTTGTTGAACGTATTTGGCCATAGGCTTGAGGAATGAAAAAAAATGATAAGTTAAATAACAAACAAACTAAATAATAATTAAATGAGAAATAATTGGTTACAAAATGTAAGAAGGAAGTTTTCAGTGAAAACTACACATGAGTTTTGTCACATTAAGGTGCATGTAGCGATAATTTTCTCAAATCACATTCTTTACGATGACATAGGAGCATGTCGCAAGGAGTTCCTTCCCAAACAACAAATAGATGTAGATCTATTGAAATTTTTTGACAGGCAACTTTGAATGCCTCTGCTTTACCTTATCCTAATATAGGACTTCTACGCACCGTTGGAAAGCTCTCTTCGAGCTGAATAACGAAACGACTTTCATTTAAAGTCGGCAAATTTCCTAGAAACTAGTACACATTGGTAGGATACAACCAGGTTTTCCTGGCTGTGGTGGTACTCCTAAAGGAAAAATATATTCCTCTATCTCACTTCTGATACAATTGTATTTCATGCTTTGCGATTAAAATTTCAATGAATAAGTATGATATAAATGTAAGTTGTACCATATTTCTGTAAATTACAACATAAAAAAGTTTGACCATTTAGATCCATTTAGAAAAATAAAACAATGCCTGCCTAACTAATTAAGGCTAAATAAATAAATAAATAAATAAATAAATAAGCAGGAGACATACAACCTGGTAGATATTTATTGTAGAGTTCTAGATCAGGAACTGACAAGAAATTGAACTTTGGAAGTCATGACTTGCTATAATTGAGAAACTGCATCAGGGACTAAAAGGCTCATTAAGTAATAACGTTTGAGAGACTTGGAAAAATAAATATTGTGAACAGAAACCAAATTAAAAGGAGAAAATTTGCCCGTCATGGTTAAGACGCGCATGTACGCCATAGTACATAACGTTTTGTAGCTGGGTGCTCGTTCTAACCGAAGCGGGACCCAGTGTAGATTTAAAAAATTCAATTAATTACCTTCAGGTTGTAAAGTGAAGGAAGAAGTGAGGATGTTCCATTCTCTTTTTTCCAATTGTGCCTTTGTAATTATTATTTCTATTATTTGATTGTGTTTTGCATCTTTGCTGATACGAAACAGTTGTTTAATTGTGTTCAGGGCTGAAGACAGATTTTCAAGAGGAGAAACTCTCCTTCTCACCACATGATTTGTTATTAGGCACTTCTTGCCCCAATGGTTCCCTCGATCTGGGTCCAATCTGACTGTTCATCGCCATTCCCTGACATTCGTTTTGGGATGTTTTCACTTGTAATGAATAAATAAATTAATAAAATTCCTGTAAAGCAGGAAAAACATAGGGAGAATGGGAAATGTAAATAAATAATGGTGACGTGAAGATAGATATAAGTTAAATTACTTATGATGAATAAATGTAATGTTCATATCAAGCAGCCGCAAGCAGCTGTGATTTGGAATAATGATGTAAACCTGCACGAGCAGTAAACTTTTAAATTTCAAACAAACACTGTTCAAACAGAATCTGCCACAGCAGACACAACATAAAGACGCCTCAAAATAAGAATATTTAGTCAACTAAACAGTTTTTCTCAAAGAAATAATCTTGAATTTAAACAACACACATTAATAAATGTGACGCATCAAATGAAAATATAGAAATGACAATAAAACGGGTGGTCTATATTTCCACTGTTTTGCTTAACATATTCAGTAATAAGGTAATGAAAGCTGTCGAGACATTATATGTGATAGCGATACTGTACAACAACATTCCATTAACAGATTACTACTGTTGATGACGAAGATGGTCGAACATTTTTCAATTAGTGGCAGGCTAGGTACGTATGATCCATCAAACCACTTCGTCAACACAACGTACAATTGCGTACTCAAAATATAAACCACACTTGCAGAAAAAGTGAAGTAGAATAATCTCCTTGACAATAATGTTCGAATCAGAAGAGTAATGTATTGTCTTTTTGGCTTAACTTGAAAAAAAAACTGTATATTTTCTAATAGTGTATGTAATATTGTGAATGAGCGAACATGCTGAACGGCACAAACCATACCAATCTGAATGGTATCTTGAATCTGTCATCGACATCATAAGTATTTTTCAATGTGCTTGTGGATTTACGGTTAATGCGTTACTGTTGCACGTTATCTGGAAATATATGTGGACACCGCATAATCAACTGATTTTCAGTCTTGCAATTGGAGACCTGGCGTTTGGACTGATAATTCCAGCATTTATCACCTCGATTTTATTCCGACAACACCAGCAACAATACCAATGGATAATCAGCTGCAAGATCATCGGAAGCATAGGAAATCTGGTTCTTAACGTGAACACTCTGTCTCATGCGGTTATCGCATGCGAACAATTCTACGTCGTTTACAACCCTCTGGAAGCCAGACGTAACATTACCATAAAGAAAATGCAGATCGCAGGAGCTGGCATCTGGATACTGTCCACAGCGGGCGCTTCGCTGATGATGTTAGAGGGTACACAACCAAATACAGATGAACAATGCGTATCTATTTGGAAGTGTTCACCAGCTTATCTTATGAAAGATGATTTCATATTGTACCGTGAACTCATACCTTTCATAGTGTGCTCACTTTTAATCCTCATTTTATATGTATTAATAGAATGTATCATCGCCAGGAGAAAAACGCCAAGAGCCAATAAATGTTCAAATCTTCAAACGAGGACACTTATCGTAATGTTTGCCGCGATGTTTTCATACTATTCACTGTTTTGGCCGGTTGTGCTCACAAGTTACTTAAAATCACAAAGAACCATAACGAATGTCTTAATGACAATAGCCTGTACCAATGTCATTGTAAAACCTCTTATTTATTTATGTCTTCCTAGTTTCAGATCTGCCTACATCAAGGCAATATGTTGTTGCGTAAAGTAGAAAAGGTATTTGCATGATTTTCGGTGACCAAATAGGTATTTAAAATACATTTTAATATATAAATCAAAATTTGAAACTCGATGTCAAAAATTAAAACCTGATTACTAAATAAATCCACTATGAACATATAAATTTCTTTGTCTATTTGTCAATATCAACACAATCTGCGTTTCGAGTCTTTTCTCTGCTTTTCAACAAATTACCATCGAATATAACCTTTTCAATTTTTCTCATATTCAAAATCTTTACAATACGATGGAAGTATAATGATAAAAAGAAAGATCTCGCATTAACATTACGAAGTATACCGACCACCGCCTCGTGCTTATCATGTTGGAGCAGACATAATGGGAGGGGAATATAGTGCAGATTGATTGATCCTGGGGGAGGAGGTATAGGTTGACCATACTCCTTCCCTTTCTCCACTCCCGGACAGACCAAAGCTAGTCAGGGTTAGCGGGTATGAGGCAGCTGGTTGACCATACACCACCTTCATTCCCCCTCTCCGGACAAGGTGACCTGGACACTCCCTCTTGAATACAATGAACATGACCTTCCCTGGTACTAGGTACGTGGTCGATAAGCTGCTATTGTTCCTTGACCGGTTCGACAACATTTTACGACAAATTTATTTACAATCTGCTCTTGGAAATTTTCCCTCAACATGGACTCGTCAATTAAAAATTGTGACGAGAAGCCTAGCAATCGAGTTTTTCCTAAATTACCAGCAACACAAATTTGACAGATCTGGCAATCACTTCCTTCCTCTTAAATTTGTTGTAGCCTCTGAAATGTTAAGATATCCATGAGAAAAGAAAACTTAAACTGAAACACAAAAATGGCAACATTGTATAATTACGGAAAAACACGAATAATATGCTAAATGCTCTGTCCTTCGTCGGTAAATTTATGTTTATTGGAAAGCGGCAGATCCATCATCTCATTCTCACTAACTATTCCTCGTGAAGCCGTTACTTAATCAACGTTTATTATAACTCCGTTTTGGCCTTTTTTGTCAAAATGCAACATCCATAGATATTACCCGCAGATTTGACTTTGTGTTGGAGCTCTCACTGAATTCTGACAATGCACAACAGCAGTGGAACAATAAGCGAACTTTACATACACACGGTTTTGGATATCATTTTATTACTAGAAGTTGTTTTCGCAGTTATTTTAAATTCACTAGTCATACACATAGTGTGGAAATACCTATGGACACCGAGTAACCAGCTGATATTCTTCCTTGCAATAGTTGACGCAGGATCAGGAGTGATTATTCCATCAACTATTGCCTCTATTGTGTTCCGAGAGAACCGGATGCAGCGTGAATTTGACATAACGTGCACAAGAGTAAACACGCAATAGCATGCGAACGCTTTTTTGTAGTTTTTTCACCATTAAAGGCTAAAGTTTACATTACGATTGGGAAAATGCAAATTGTAGGTACATCAGTTCTTATTATTGTTTTTACTTGTTTGTTTTTCCATCAGTTATTTGGAACATTTGTAACGAATCAGTTAAAGAGGTTAATATGCCCACCTGCGTTGTCATTTCCACCAGAATTTTTCAGTTCCGCGATTTTTTATCCATTTCTGGGAGTTTCATTGGTTCCGTTTACATGTTATACATCTGTGGCTGTCTTACTGTGGAGGAGAAACTCTAAAGGTATAAGAACAAACAGTGTATCACATTTAGAAAGAAAAACGTGTTTGATTTTATTCATATCTATGTTTTTGTACTGCGTGTTGTACATGCCAGGTATTCTTGCCAACCAGCTCCAAGCAGATACATTGACTGTAAAGATTCTCGATACTCTTGTTCATATAAACTTTTTTATTAATCCAGTAGTTTATTGGTTTCATCCTAGTTACAATAAAGCCTACAAGAAAGTTCTTCTTTCAAAGCACGCCAACAATGCGCGTCAAACTCATCTCTTCACTATTGCTGAAGATGCCGTCTCGCAATGATGGTTGACTGAACGTCCTGAGTGGTGCTTCTTGCACCCACATTTGAAGAAAACTACGTTCTGTTGAATAAAACCTCATCACTATGTCTGCAATCCTCTTATTCATCAGCATTTTTACATTGACCACAAGGGGAAAGTTTGTAGATTACAGTTTACTGTATTGGTCAATGGTGTAGGTTTTGAAAATTAAATGAGACTTCATGAATGGAGCAGATATATCCCAATCCATTTGTGCTATTTTGCACAAAAAGAAAACCAGATGCCATCACCTTCTAATAATTTTCCACAATGTCCTACAGTAGATAGAACTCTCCAATGGTTCGGCCTGTTTTCCTTTCTAAAGTGCTATCTCCGATGCAATATTTAAACACACATACAGTATCTTATATGGATGTTTTATTAATCGAGGTTTTTATGTATGCATACAATTGGTAATAATGACATTAAAGGCTTTCTTTGATGAAAATGAAAACTTTCCAGCGGCTACTAAATTCGAGTTTTTCACAAATTAGCCGAAATTGGAAACAATGGCAATATTGCCATCACAGGCTTTACTATGTGAAAATAAAAAATCCACCAATAAAATGTTACCCCGGTGAGCATTGAGCCTAGGACCTCAACCACTTGGATCTGATGCTACCAGAGCCAATAAGACATGTGTTTTTTGGGACATCTAAGATCTGTACATGGTCATGATCTATTGGTTCTAACTAAATGATCTGAGTCCAAGATTGAAGTGATGCAGAAACAAAAGACAATTGAAGGATATTCCAAGTAGCACATGTCTCAACGGCTTAGAGAGCAGAGCATTAGATCTAAATGGCTGAAGTCCTAGGTTCAATGCTCAGTGGAGTAACATTTTATTGCTGGATTTTTTTTATTTTCATGTAGTAAAGCGTCTGATGCCAATATTGCCATTATTGTCAATTTTGTGTGTTTGTGAAAAACTCGAGTGGGATAGGATCTGGGACCTCTGGGTTGTTAATCCAAAGACTACACCTCCTGAGCTATTCTGATATGTGGTGATTAGGATGATCTCGAAACGCACTAGTTTGTGTACCATATTACTTTGTGGGCTTGGGTAATTCAGTCAAAATAAGTATCGCTTGATATCTTGTTTGTTTAAAGCGTAAATGCCAGGAATTACATTGCATACAAATTTGCACAGGTACACACGCACAAAATGAATGCATCGTCAGTAATTGTTTAATGTTAGAGATGTTACATCTGTGTATATACATAACTAAATAGCTACCAAAATCAGTTAATGTTGTTGTTACATTGGATATTCTGCTTTTGCTCAGTTATGCGTCAATCTACTAATTAAGTAGCGGATTCATTCGTACCACACAATAGGTCACAGACATCACAGAACAGTGTAAGCGGTCTGTAACTAACTAGGAGCAAATGATATCTACCATTGTCATTTCTGCTCATTTATATACTAATTTTGTTCTGTCGTCATTCATGTGAGATAAAATACAATAAAATGATACTTTATTTTGACGTCTTAATTAAACCGAACATGTATTTAACAACTTTGCAGGTGTACATTTTCAATACTTTTATAAATAATCTGAAGATTCCATATTCGGATTCTTTTGCGTTCAAATTTCAGCGATTAAATAATATTTCAATCTGGAGATAAAGAAAAGCATAAAAGTGTTTCACTGGGAATACCTTAAACATTAAGTATTTACTTTCCCTCTAATAATATTGAAACTTATTCTAAGTGATATAATGTCTTTTAACATAACTAAAGTTAAGTTTACCTCTTTCTCCCAAAGAAACCAATAATTAGCTGGCAATTGGTATATTTTTTCTCCCTGTACATATCTCAGATTAATGTTTCAGGAAGAGTTTTTATTTATTCCATATGTAAGTGATACTGTAATTGACTGAATAAATTAGTTATTTTCAATTACAGCATGGATCTAATCAGTGATATTTGCGTCATGAACTCGTAAACAAGAGTTCAGAAACTCACCTTTCATTTAAAATGTATGAAATAGGGAGGTCCAAAAGGTGGCCCTGAACATTTAATTTTTGGTGTCTCGTTAGAGTAACCTTATTGGTTGAGTCGATAGCGCCCTTAACATCTTGGGATATTAAGATGTTAAGGGCCTTTGGCAGTTTTATGATAAGTAGGCCTACTTTAAGCTGCATTCATTGGTTGGAATTTGTTTACACAGAATGCTGCCA
>JBCAUG010731532.1:0-26486 GCA_038406175.1 Haplosyllis leylae | reverse complement strand
TATGATATGACCATCAGGTACAAGCCAGGCAAGGACATGCTGCTCGCAGATGCATTGAGCAGGTGCCCTTCTCAAGGAAATGAGGAAATCAAGCTGGACATGTGTGTCGACTATGTGGCCTTTAACAAGGCCTGGATAGCCAAGCTGAAGGAGGCAACATCTGATGACCCAGTTACAAGCACTGTATATCAGCTCACCCAGCAAGGTTGGCTGCACCAAAGAAGGCACACTCCCCAGACGACAAGAGCATATTGGGACTTGATGAGCTGTCCATTGATGATGGCTTGTTACTGAAAGGACCAAGAATTGTCATTCCTTCTTGTCTCTGTGAGGAGTACCTTGAAAAGCTTTACTGTGGTCATTTATCAGCAACCAAGATCCAACAGAATGCCAGGCAGCATCTATATTGGCCTGGTCTGGATGCCAACATCACGGATTATGAGAGGATGTGCCAGGAATGCATCAAACAGTCACACTCTCCGAATGGGCCATTACAGGCTCACAATGTCCCACAGCAGCCCTGGGAGAGAATAGCAATGGAGCACTTTTATGTTAATGGCAAACTGCACCTATTAGTATGTGATTATTTTAGTAAATTTCCTTTTGTCTTCCAGACGAGGAGCACCAGTTTTGCCTGCATCAAGGACCATCTCCAGGAGCTGTTTGCTGTTGAAGGCACCCCAGATGAAGTTATGAGTGACAATGGCCCACCTTTCAGCAGCAAGGAATTTAACATCTTTCTTACAGGTCTAGGCATAAAACATTTGATCTCATCACCAAACTATCCCCAAAGTAAAGGCTTCGTTGAGAGACAGGTGCAGACTGTGAAGAGGACCATAGAAAAGGCCCTTGCCACAGGCAAATGTTTCCAAGAGGTCATGACCAGCTTGAGAGCACAGCCATTGAGTGATGGAGTGCCCTCGCCAGCAGAGATACTTCATGGGAGGAGCCTTACCACTAGAAAGGCAATTTCTGTTGACATTTCAGCTATCCACCAGTCTTTGATTGCATTGCAAGCCAAGTACATCAAGCAGCATGATAAGGTAAGATGAGCAAAGTCACAGAGAGCCCTGGTGATTGGGGAAGAAGTTTACCATTTAAGATCAAACAATAATTGGCAACTTGCCACTGTTATAGGTACTAGAGACTCTGGGAGAAGCTATGATATTGTCCCACCCAAGGGAGCATCACTGATGAGGAACAGGTCCCATTTGAAACTAAGATGCTTCGACACACCAATAATTAATGGCAATTTCACTTTCAGGACCACCACACCCTCCCAAAGGGAAATATACTAGCAATTACAAGCAAAGTGCTGTTCTTTCAGGACCAGCACACCCTCCCAAAGTGAAATATTCTCAATCTGTACTGAAAAAAACAAAAGAATTTCTGATACTGCCTATGACTCGTATATTTCAGAGACATTGGTTACACTGAGAAGTGCTGTCAGACCAAGGAAACAGACCAGGTTTGAGAGGGACCCTGTGACCAGTGTCAGCCACATACCAGCAAGATGTACAGCCAATACCACACACTCCCAACCCTCCTAAAGGACCTTTGATGCACAAGACCCTGGTTTACTGATACCACTACAATTGTCACAACCAGTACAGGGCACAGCATTAAAGGACCTCAAGGAGAATGAGGCTGGAGAAGTTAATGACACTTCAAAGGCTCATTCCCCTCCCAAACAGCCATGTGATCAAATCCAGGCTCAAGGAAGTGACAGCGAATCCAATAGCATTGCTCATTTCAGGACTCATACACCCTCCCAAAGTGAAATATTCTCCAAAAATATCAACAATAACTGTAATCTGAGTCCTTTCAGGACCAGCACACCCTCCCAAAGTGAAATATCTGGAGAAATTAACAGTGATGTGGCCAGTGAGTCAACAAGCATGACCGGGACTGAGACAGACATAAGAGAGGAACTGTACACACCCTCCCAAAGTGACTATGAGTCGTCATCCCAGTCCAGTGACAACCAAGCCAGCAATGACCAAATTCATTGCAGGACCGCCACACCCTCCCAAAGTGAAATATTATCACAAGTTTCTTTCAGGACTGCCACACCCTCCCAAAGTGAAATTTCCACAGAATATGATGCAAGCAGCGAACCGAGTTCAAGAGACTCTTCAAGACCTTCATCACCAGAGAGTGTCAATCTGACTGTGAAATCTGTGCATTCCCCGCTCCTAGAAATGGGCATAGTTGACATCCAGATACATGATGCTATTCATGCAGTAACAGAACAACACGGAAGAGCAGTGACACATAGATATCTGAGATAACAGACAGAAATAGCAAGCAACAAGTTACAGTGTATGGCTCAGTTAAGGAAGACATCAACCCCTGACCCTTCCCTCCCTAAGAACAATGTATTTCCAAGACAAGCAAGAGCCAGATTGGATTTGACCAATGGTGTCACCAGCAGCAGTTCAGAGGAAGACAACAATGATGCCAATACCTCCTCCCATAGAAAGGCAAGGTTTTTGGCCATCAAGAGGAGATTCAAGTCATCTAGCTCCAATGAGGACAGAAAAAGGCAATGATCCACCTCATCCCAAAGTGACAGTGCCAGTGGCCCTTCCTGGTAAAGCATTGAGCTTTTCGGACTGAACATTTAACATCAAACGGCACCCTCTTAAGGTGACTGAGACTGGCAACCGCATTGTACATAGCATTGTAAATAGATATTTAAGGGAATAAGGTTACTCAGATGGCAAATACCCTCCCAAAGGTCTCACAGTACAGTGAGGTCATCACATTCTTTGTAAGCTTTTCACAGTATACTGTACTTTCTAATGGCAAATAGACAACAATTTCAATAGTATGTAACTACAGGTTAAGCCAATAAATGGCTCATTCATTTTTTTGTTCAAAATACGAACAGAAGGGGATGTCAGAGACTGACACCAGTCTAGCTAAGACCACAAGGTCAAGGCCATTGATGTGGCTAATATATAGTATGCCCCTAGTGGACAGCGGGAACTTCAGTAAATGCTCCCGGCTAAACCACAACCTGTAGCCCTGCCAATAAACCATCATTCATGCACTCTGACCGTGTCTCTTGTCTTTATGACCCCACGACACATACACATGCCTTTTTTTACACAAGACAGAGCATGGTATGGGTGAATGACAGAATTAATGTTTTAGGAGTAGAAATACATCATGACAAAAAAGCTTTAATGTCACAAAACTATGACAAAATCATAGAGAAAATGGAAGCAATTCTGGTGCAATGGCAAAGACAAAATTTAAGCTTGCTAGGCAAAAAAGTGATCGTGAATACATTAACTGCTTCCTTATTTGTATATAAAATGTCAGTACTTCTGACGATATCTGAAGACATGGTCAGTAAACTACATAAGATGATAAATCATTTTATGTGGAACGGCAAAAAAGCAAAGATAAAGTTAAGTACCCTACAAGCACCAAGAGATTTTGGTGGCATTGACCTTGTTAATTTTAAAATTAAAGATATAGTCCTAAGAGCTTAATGGGTCGCTTTATATCAAAAAGAAGACATGCTTAAAACATTAGCTTTGTGCGCCTTGAACACTGTTTTAAAAGACGAAATCTGGTTATGTAATTTGAAAAAGGTGAGGATATTGTCACTATGTTCAGAAATACTTTCTGGAGA
The DNA here is from genome assembly GCA_038406175.1 of Haplosyllis leylae. Classification (NCBI taxonomy): domain Eukaryota; kingdom Metazoa; phylum Annelida; class Polychaeta; order Phyllodocida; family Syllidae; genus Haplosyllis; species Haplosyllis leylae. The sequence continues at coordinate 22,840 of JBCAUG010731532.1, read as the reverse complement.
GACATACTAAAAGCGTGGTCATGTATCAACTATAAAAAACCAGAAAGTCCAGATCAAATTGCTAGTCAAATAATCTGGCTGAATTCAGAAATAAGAATTCAAGTTAAATAATTCTGGCACCTTTCAGCTATTCAGAGGAGAGCTTCTTCTATGTTGATAATTTAATCTCCGACTGCCTTTGTTCTGAAGGCAATCAGAGATTGAATTACCAACAATAGAAGCCCAGGGAGCTGGCAGGTGTCACGAAAATTGGCATCTTGAGTGCACTGGGTGCACTGAAAAGTGCACTGAATCTGAAACTCGTAATCTAAAAGGAATGCAGGACAGGTATGACACATGTTACCATACTAAACTGACAATTTCTAGTTCATCTAAGTAACTTTTACAGTGATTTGAAGAGATTTTAATACAAATTTTGGTAATTTTTACCTTGTTTTTGGAGCAGCTAAATCCGAAAGATTATACATTTTGCCCGATTTTTCGTCAAATTTAAGGTAAAAAATCCACCAGAAATACTGCTCACAGAACTTAATCCTTTTGCACACAGACAGATACATATCCAGACAGCATACAGTAGAAATTTCAGACAGATCCTCATAATCCTTCATAGTTTAAAAAATCCCAGAATACAACCAGTAATCCGAAAAGTTGACCGCATGGATGTGATCGCCCTGCCGACTGAATGCTAAATGAGACCGGGAAGGCCACAAGGGTCGCTCCGGTCTACTCAGTGGCTCTCCCCTTACTATTATGTTCGCTTTGCATCACTGCCTTTCTGGCTCAGTTTAAGGGCCTTCCAGGTACAAAATGGCAATTCTGTCACCACAGACAATTGAGGCCAAGCCCAGGGAAGGGTCCCATTCAGTGGTGAGCAATTCTGAACATTAATCACCACACAATACAACAAAAGGCAAGGGCAAGCAAAGTGAATTTTGTAGTTTCTACAGTGGTCCTCAGGTGCCAATCATTATTTAAAACAGTTAAGTGTTTGGTCGTCATGTTTTCAGGCTGATAATTTGCCCTCGCCTAACGGCTCGGGACAAATTATCAGCACTGAAAACACTCTGACCAAACATTTAACTAATACGTATTGCGACCCGGGTAATCATCTACATTGTAAAATGGTACCATTCCTCTTCTTTGCCTGAGGATTTTTACATCTTTACTGCATCATTTTGCTTTTCACTTTAATACCTCTGTTATTTTTTCTTATTTTTAACAGTGTCCATTTTGTGTTTTATCATGTCAAAAATATGGCTTCATTTACACTCTTCCTAGTGAAATATTTTCAATTAATATTATAGTGTAAAAGATTTGTGTAAGTTCCTTGTGGGAATGATATCTTTACTCCTCCTCAGAAAGAGACCTACTCAGCAGAACAGATTCAAAAACGATGAATGAGAATAAAATAAGATTTCATACAACAGTAGCAACGTATCGCAATTTTTTTCAGCCGTGTAATGAAAAAAGTAAACTCACCTTCATATCTTGTGATCAGCTGCAACAGTCTCAATTTTTTTTCCCGAAAACCACGGGAAATAAATATGTATTTATTTGGCCAAAATAACAAATCTGTGAACAATTTTTTGCTTCCGTTTATCCTTCTTTATACGGAAAGTCTAAAAGAATTTAGGTGTTTACAGGGATTATACTTTACTTTTAGACTACATGAATTGGACTTAAATACAATGTGAACAATGGAAAAATTACAGTTGAGTTCTTACTTTCAGTATAGCGATATTGAATTTTATGCTGTTTGCAAATTAAAACTTTAAAAGGTACTTGACATTTCTGAGACCTTTCAAAATTCACAAAATCAGATTGCTTTTAACATGTTAGAGAAAAATGCACCTAAATTGTTTTCTTGTTATAAAATTTTTGTGTGTATTTTTAAGTGAAAATATTAATGTTATTTAGCTTAAATTGGTGCAATTTCCTGTCCGGTCGGCGCCTTGGTTTTTTTGTAACAGTTATTCTTGTCGCAGACTACTCAAGACCAGCCTTTGGTTCGAATCCTATAAGTCTTTTGTAGGTATTGTTGAGTTTCCTGTTCTGCCAGGCTTAAATAAAAACATTCATCTGCAACTCAGCTTTTATAAAGCAGTAGAGTCAGATAATTAGTCTGTTGGGGATGTCAATTGAAAAGTATACATATAGCTGTCTTCAATGGTTCAGGTCTTGGTCCGTCTATAATGGGCCTTTCACTATTTTCTCAATGAGAAAATCAGTAGAAGTTCTTCAGGGCAAAGCCCGTCAATTAATTAAAGAATTTCAAGGCCTGTCGTCTATTCAGAGGAGGTGAGATTATTTTTTGATAATTTCACTGTGGACTCTTATTGTTTTCCACGGGGAAACTATTAAGAAATGGCACCTGCCACAAAAAGTGACAGAACTCGACCATTCTGCAGTTGACTTTGCACTCAACCTTTCTGAAAAAATTCCTGAAACATAGCCTTGCGATACACCTTACCAGGTCCAAATTTGACATGGATTACTATTTTCACAGTAAGAATAACAACTTAAATGTTGACTAAAGTAACGAATTATTGGTATTTTTTACCTTGTTTCATAGTGGGTTCAAAACAGTTAAATCCCAATTTTTGAGCTCAAAAATCACTATGCAATAATAATGGTCATCGAGACTCTATCCTATTCATGCACACATACAAGTATCTAGAGAATATCCACAAAAGTATCAGACAGAAATTCTAAGTATTAATATGTATTCTGTAAGGTTGAAGTTGCCCAATATTCTGAAATATAACCACATTGACGTGTATGGTTAGATGGACAAGGGAGCAATGAGGGCAAGCAGGCCAGCTGGTCCCTCTGTGACTCCATGGCCCTTACCCTGCTTATTGTCTTCGCTTTGCCCCAGTGGTTTTGTGGCTCATTCCTGTGCCCTTATAAGGACTTTTTGGCAATTCTGTCAATACAGAGACATCAATGCGGACCCGGTTAACACTCACGAGAAAAGTTGAACATTTCTGAACAAAACTCAATGAACAAAAAAACAAAAGGTAAGGCCAAGCAAAGTGACAACCATGCGGTTTTTCTAGGCCTCAAAAATTCTTTATAATGTTAAAGACCATGCTGATCATTGTTTCAGTAAAAAAATTTATTCTCATGGCCTTCGGCCTTTCAAACAAATTATTTTTACCGAAACAAACTGTATCCGCTACCTTAAAATTTTAAAATAATAGTGCGACAAAAAGTTTCGAATTTTACTTAACTATTTCATGCTATTTTCCGAAAATCTTCTTATTTTTATTGACTGCGCTCTGAATAATTATCTGTTTGACATGGTTGCGACATATTGAGGTAGTAGAAAATAATTGGCCCAATCCTTGCTGAAACTCCAATGGCTGATCGGGTTTTAAGTGTGTTTCTTATTGGCAGGTGACCGAGCAAAGGCAGAGAAAGGGCCGGAGTCCCCTTGTATATTTTTGGACATTTTAATACACGATATATGTGCAAAAAGATTTGCTATCGCTTTGCAGAAGATGAAGTTGCAAATGTAAGTGGTGTAGTACTTGTAGAGTGGGTTGTACTCGAACCTCACCAGATGGAGGGACCATGTTCTATCCTAAGAACATCTTGTGTCAAAGCTTAGCTTTCACAATGTTAATTCTGTCTAGATGTTTTTCAATTCCCCAATGCAAAGTCTATGGGAATCTCATATTTAAAATGGTGCAGAATTAACCAGTGATTGAATCAGTGGCTATATTTCAAACTTTTAATTTGTAAATGAGCTAAGTATCACAGAAATACTCCGAGGATCAATAAATTTTGACTGCAAATTCTGCCTGACTAATTTTTTCAGATTTAGACAGAATTTACTGATTCACAGTACTTACCTAGTCCAAGTTTATTCAGTCCTAATGGGAATTACAATGGAGTGGACAATGATGGATTCTTAAGCAGAATTTACTGACTGTACAAACTGCTTAAAACTGGATTAAACTGGTCAAAATTTGCTGACTGTCAAAAACACATCATTGTAAAAATTCAAAGATATCTATGATTGTTGCCAATGTTATCTTTCAATATCTTTATGAAATTAAAGCCAACTGATTAGACATCTGAGCTATGTTGGCCAAATAAGAGATAAAATTCAGATGACTATGATATTTGTGGATATTCCACTGAAAATGAGTATGAAATACAGCCCTCCCATTTACTTACATTGAGACAGAATTTACTGACATTAACGCAAAATGCTGAATTTATTGAACATCCTGCAGGGAGTTAAAGGCCGAAGAACTCCATTTGGTGATTCGTTGCCTGTAGTTGAACGGCTACTAAGAATGGAACTTGAAATCGTCAAAAGTTTAGCATACATTTTGCTTTAAATTATGAATAAATGGCACACTGATTCCATTAGAGCCGATTGTTTAATTGAGTTTTCATTGAATGTTTCAACAAGTTCAGTCACAGTTTTTTTATAAAAAAGATTATTTTAACCTGCAAAATCTTGCCTAAGGGACAGAGATTAGCACAGCAAGAGTAAGACAGGTAAGAGACAAGATCCTGTTTCAGTGATTTATAAGTTTCACTGAATTCGCTGCATCCATTTCAAGTTGATGCTAAGTAGCACAAAAGAAACTAGTTTCTACTTAGTAGGGACACTCAGATCACCTGGGGGTGCATTGGGAAGTGCATAAATATCAGTCATCCTTTGAGTATTCCCCTGCTTGGTGTGACTGGTCAAATACAACCATGGGACATGTAACGGGGGATTTGGATTGGATAGTGAAACTCTCAGGTGCATGGATGCTGCATGACTTGCCAATCTGAGTCCAAGAGGCTTCATGCGGGATCTGTTGGTTGCACAGGGGGATTTAGCAGCAGTCGGGTACATCTTACATGACTTACAACGACTATTTCGGATTCCCCTTACATACCCTTCACACTTAGTAACATTTACGTTCTATCGATTTGCTTTTTCAGGCTGTACATGTTATATTTTGTCTGTGTTGGCTATATGTTTCCACGAAAAAATGTTTCGCAAGCCTGAATTTTCAGGCTACCATTGATCAAGTAAATTCTGTGTCAGTGATAAAAAATGTCATTTTGAAAAGAGTTTGACATACGAGACGGGAACGTTTTATTATATTCCTGAACTAGATGAACAGAAAGCTTGTGATAACAGTGGTACACATGTGCAGATTGCAGATGGAAGCGGTGCAAATGGAAGGTAAGAACACAGATGAAGCGCATAACACCGCTTCTTTAAGGAAAGTACTTTAAAACTGTGAATAACGTCTGCAACACAAGGCAATGATCTTGCCTTGCTAAACCACTGGCATCGCTTCATCAATTCTGTTCAGCATGTGAATGCATCATCACATCCCACTGGGACCTTTTTGTGTAGTGACTTGACATGTGAGCAGTCACTTGCACCTATAAAAGGCAGTGTGCACCCAAGAAAGCAGGCTGTCTACCTGTGTTGTGTGCTAAGGTCCTTTGTAACTGTATGGAATCTACTTGGATCCACTGTATGTTATGTCAGAAGTTACTAGTTTGTACTGTTGGATTTATGTGTCACTTAAAAGTACCAGGATGCCTAGTTATGTTACAGAGAGAGAACTGTTTCTGCAGACTTTTTGCCAGGGAAGGATCATCACATCCCCTTGCTCATTGATGCTAGGACTGTGTGTTCATGTGTTGTGTAATTAAGTGTTCTTTTGAGGAGGATTTCTTCAATAAAGTTAATCTTCAAACCAGTGGTTTGTCTCTTTAAGCTTGTGGACTTTATAAAAGGGGAATTGAGGGGAATTAATATCCACATTTCTGTTGTCATCCCTTTGGATACCAGCTGAGAGCCCCTTGCATCCCTCTGGCTGAGGGTGCATCACTTGACATAAAATAGCTAATAGTAGTAGTGACATAAGCTTTTCGGCGAACTTTGTAGACACTAAACGTTGTCTGAAATGAAATTGTATCAGCCTGTTAGCAAACATAAAAACCGAGAGAAGAAAGTCTCTAACTGAAATGTGTTAATTTCCTGGCATGTCTTGTTTCTTCTCTTCCTTGTCAGTGTCAGTTGAATTTGCAAAGAATATTCGGCACTGTATAATCATCACTGCTCGCTTACATGCAAAATTGACTTAAACTTGTTGATTGATATAAGTAATAGGTATGATTTCTCTGTCTTAGTGAATATCTTGGAAGTAAGTCGGCAAAACTTGAATTCCCATGTTTACAAACTCTTGTTCAATTTAAAGCACTAACATTTCCGACAAACATTTCCCTGGGTCCTCAATTTGGCTTTATTATTTAAGAAAAGTAAGAAGAGAGAGCTATTCCAATTTCTACGAAGTAGTAAACCACCAGTGAAGTTTCTTCGTTATGCTTCACTGGTCGTGTTATCTGTTTCCTCTAGAGTTAGTTCCAGATCTGGTTACCGCCAGCACATGTGACAAGACATTCTGGTTTCTGGGAGTCATCAGCTTAGTGTAGGCTGCAGCAAACTCAGTGCCCTGACCTCCGTAGATAAACGGGTTCACCTGGCAGAGAAAGTTAAAATATCAAGGAATGAAGAATTTCACTTGGTGGCTCGTACACCATGTCAAAAGTCACCTCGCATGGGTATTCTCACCTCACGTGGACATTCTCAGCTCATGTGGGCATTTTCATCTTGTGTGGGTATTCTCACCTCATGTGGACATTCTCAGCTCATGTGGGCATTTTCATCTTGTGTGAGCACTCTCACCTCACATGGACATTCTCAGCTCATGTGGGCATTTTCATCTTGTGTGGGTATTCTCACCTCACATGGACATTCTCAGCTCATGTGGGCATTTTCATCTTGTGTGGGTATTCTCACCTCACGTGGACATTCTCAGCTCATGTGGGCATTTTCATCTTGTGTGGGCATTCTCACCTCACATGAACATTCTCACCTTCCATGGACATTCTCACCTTGCATGGGAATTTTCACCTTGCATGGGCATTTTTCACCTCATGCGGGCATTTTCATTTCGCATTGGTGTGGGGCATTGTCACCATGTGTGGGCATTTTCACCTCTCGTGAAAAAAATCCCGAAAGAGTTACGAAGCAACCCCAATTCCATCAAGAAGGTTCCTCTACGAGCCACCAAAAATTGTGTAGAAATGCAGATGTAGAGAGTTTTGTTTGACGTTTTGATCACCATATATGTTAGAACATAGTAGATGCTGTTTTCGATTGACAACTCAATGTTCCTGAGCTGATCCCTAAAGGCTCGTTGACACTGCGACTTTTTAACAGAGATGTGTTCTGTAGATTCTACAGAATCACAAGAAACAAAATATCCAGTAGCAAAATGTTACCCCCATTGGGAAGTGAACCCAGGCATTGACTTTCCTCTGACTTTCATGTCTTGCAGCTACCATTGAGCCAATTCCCCTATCTGCTGGAAGCCTCAGCCCTTCAGATCCTTATGTATGTTGATTCTTGGACTTAGAATTCTTTTGGAATCAATAGAGCATGACTATTTAAGGATCTAACAATTCATTACAAGCCATTAAAGAATTTTAAGGTAACTCTCTATTCATCAACACAAATGATTATATTTTGATAATTAGAGAGTTGCCCTTAAAATTCTTTAAATTAGTTAAAGATCACGGCCTTAGTTCATTATCAAACAAAAGCATTCGGCCTTCGGCCTCATACTTTCATTTTGATAATGAACAAGGCCAAGATCTTTAACATATATAGTTTTGTGCATTCCTGAAAACCGCAAGTGCATGTTTCAAATTAAACCAGGATGAATGGTTGGTAACGGCACTTCAGAAAATCTTAAGTTCATTCCCGATCAACGCTTTGAATTGGAAGATGAGTTCATCGTGTGTAGTGTGTTACTTGCAATAAACTCAAATACAAATATATTTGAAAACTTACCAGCGCATTCAAAAAAAATATAAAGCTGAGACATAATACTTTATAACTGGGTTGTAATTCAAGAACCAATTGATCAATATCGGGAGATACAGACCATAGTATGTGCCTATTACTAGAGCCATCATCTTAGTCACCTGTTAACAAACAACATAAAACAATGTCATCTTGAGAACTAGGTAGTATTTATCCCTCGCGCGGTGAAAAACACCCTGAAGGAGGATCAGAGATTCAATTTTTTCCATATTACTTATGGTAATGGGCTCCAAAAGCTGGTAATGGGAGATAAAATAATAACTCTTGTTTCAAATCATATATAACCTGTTTAAGAGGGAAGGAGAACGGGGTACTACCTTCCGCTGCTGCAGCACACCCTTTGGGGTGATCATTCGGTTGTTACTGGATGTTGACGCAGCCCTGTTTTCTCCGGACACCGTAGTAACTACTGCCATTGCCCTTACTTTCTTCAGTCGTGTTTTAACTAGGAAGGCGACGTAAACACACAAGATGGTGGTTAATTCCAGTAACAATCAAAAACGCAATTGTCGTCCCCTTTAAGTTACCCTGAAAAAATGTGCCAATATAAATTTTACATTGACACTTGCAAAAGTTTCTGAGATAATCAAAAGGAGTCTTAAGAAATGTACCAAGGACATTAAGTCAAGAACAATATGTGGCACCAACAGTTGCTCTCGTGATACAACATTTGTCTTATTTCTCTAGGTCTTTGTGATATTGTTTTTTTCTTTCACAATCACTAAACTCCTTAAACTCTACTATCTAGGTTGGATGTTCTTCAAAGAGAGTAGAAAATGTCTCCTTCAAATCATTAGTGATCAAGGTATTCATACATGGTTACCATGACCTTCAGATGACCTTAATTATTTAAGCAAACTTAAGCAGAATAAAAACATCCTAATTAAAGGTCAGGTAAAATATCACATTTACTCATTTGATCTTGCAATCATACTATCTTCACTGAAACAAATTAATTTTTACTTTCATTGCACTGTCACAGGAAAAGATAACAAAGAACGATTAATGAAGAATTTAGTCAATAATGTTGCAAATATGTGAGCATAAAACCCATATCTTTTGACGGCAACAGTGTATTTATGAGTTTGAATGTAGAAGATAACCACACCAGCGTCTTTTTAGAAGATTATTCAAATAGCTTTAGAATTACTAAATATAAGAAGAATTTAGATTTGAGGTGATAGTAAACTAGAAGGTCAGTAACCCCCATCGTGTACACACTCGCAAACGTGAATGTGTAATCCATCAATCGAGTTTTCGTCATTCGTCATTTTCTGGCAGATCCCAGCAGAATTCTGCCTGCATTGACATTTGATGGGTGGAGACCATTGACGTCAATGCTGACAAAATTCTGCCAGGAATTGCCAGAAAATTATGAATTTAGAAAACCACGGTTATTGTAAAGGTGTGTTATTTATCATGGTCTCATTAGAATAAATTTAATAGAAAATTTATAGACCCCTGACACCTTCTTCGTTCATTTGACATGAATGACTAACCTTAAAGAACTGGGTCCAAGTGCAGATTTTACTGGGATTCGTCCGGAAATTATGATTCTCGAGGAAATTGATTATAAGAACGGAAAATACTACGATGATAAACCATGTGAAGATGATGCAAAATTTCATCTTGCGAAGATTGGCTGTTCGTCTGTGTAAGAACGGGTAGTAAATACACGCCAACCTGAAACAGGAACGAGAAATGAACAATAAAGTCCTCCTGCGTGAACATGCAAGAGGCGTACCACCTGCGCCGTATCCTGTCTGTGCCATATCCTGCCCAGAGAGAGGGGAGGGGTGGAGGAACTATGTTCTGGCCCGGGGGAAGGGGTTAGGTGGAGGGCAGAAAGGTGAGAAGGGGTGGAGTGGTGCCCTGTCCTTCTCCTTTCTGGGGGCAGGGAGGCTGGGGGAGGGAGGTACCCTGTCCTGGCCAGGGGGGAGGGTGGGATAGGGTAGGGGATACCCTGTTCTGGTCCTGGCTGGGGGGAGGGCAGGGATGGTTAGGGAGGGATGGTATCCTGTCCTGGTCCTTTCTGGGGGGAAGAGGGTGGGGGAAGGGTGTACCCTGTCCTGGTCCTGGCTGGGGGAAGGGCAGGGGGTAGGGGTACACTGTCCTAGTCCTGACCAGGGTACCCCCCTCCCCTGTGGACAGACAGACTGATGCCTGTGAAAACATTACCTTCCTGTCGTATTACGTACGCGGGCGGTTAAAGGGGAAATTTATCAAACTTAAGTGCAAATTCAATAGAATATACTCGCTGGCAATGGGCTGGATGTAAAATTTTTGAGTCAGTTGTCAGATGAGTCCACATTGCAACAATAAGACTCATAATGTTTCATTAATTGCCTGAAATGGGATTTCATTATTTTGCAAAGAACTACTTAGGCAAACATTTTGCACTGTCTTTGACGATAAAATCTACTCAATTTCATTGAAGGTAGAATTATAATGGTAAATTTAGAATTTTCTGAAGCTGACTGAAGTTTAGAAACATCTGAATTGTTATTTAACACCAGAAAATGTGTTAAATTTTAGTAAATGGAGTCTAGATAAATGGGAGACTAATATTATGCATGTCCACGTCGTTAGGAGCCTTCAATCCAATAACCATAAATGTATAAGTGTCAAACTTATATCCATTGGTTATCAGCCATTACAGCTAAGTGGCTCCTGTGGCTAAACCATCAAAGATGGAAAGCCACATCAGGAGGCACCCGACGAAAAATCAACCCTGATATTAAAACAAAGAGAAATAATGAATATAAAAGTGAAACTACCTGTCACAAGCGATGGCTATAATGGTGACACAGTTTCCGGTGAAGGAGACGACGGAAATGAAGGTTGTTATTCGACAGACGTGATACCAAACCGTCAAGCTCTGGTGTCTACAATCAACAATTAACAGTTATGGGCTTGCTCTAATCTATGTGGCCATCTGTACGAACACGCTTTTAGGGTTTTAGTGTGTGTGTGTGTGTGAACATACCTTTCGACTGCTTCTTCCACAGCGTTTAAAAATGGGTTTACCCCAGTTACCGTATCAGCCACAGATAAACTTAAGATAAGAAGATTCGAGGTCGTCATCAGCTTGAAACACAAAGCATAGAAATTACTCCAAGTACATATCAAAATTTCCACTCAGAATTTTGATGAACAACGCAAGATTATTTGGATGGGGTTTTTTGTCGCTCATTTTTTTTAGGTTACTCTATCATTATTTTTGTAACCGATGATAAGGTAGGTATGAAACAATGAGTTATTAATTTACGTCAACATTGGTGTTTCAAACATGCTGTTCAATTTTAATTGTTTTCCTATTCACGTCTTTCTATTGTGCATTTTGCAACCAATGAATGGTGGTGGCTATTTCAGAGATGGAAATTCCTGCAGATACACCCTGCAGGAAGTTCAATGAATTCTGCCATTTGCGAGGAGATCTGTACATTCTATCCCAATGTAAATCAATGGGAGGACTATTTTTCATGCTTATTATCTACAAATATCAAAGTCTTCTGAAATTTATCTCTTATTTAGCCAGTGTAGCTTAGATGTCCCATTAGTTGGTTATAATTTCATAGACACATTGAAAGATAATATTGGCAACAATTTAAACATGTGCAGAATTAACTAGTGATTGAATCTTGCTAATTCCTCCATAAAATTACATGCATTAGTGAGTAGATCCAAGCTACATGGCCATATTTCAAAATTTCAATTAATAAATGGTCTAATTATTAAAGAAATACTAATAGGATCAATAAATTCTGACTGTAAATTTTGCCTACCTACATTTTTTCCACATTCAACGGAATTTACTGATCTAGCTTACCTACAGAATTTATTGAGTTTATGGGAATCATAATGGTGTGGACAGTTAAGCAGATTACATAAACTGGCTGAAACTGTATTTAACTGGTTTGTCACCATTAGTCAAAATTTACTGATCTCGAAAAAATACATGGTTCTGAAAATTGGAAGATTTCTATGATTCTTGCCAATATTATCTTTCAATATTTTTATATAATTAAAGGCAACTAGTTGGACATTTGAGCTACATTGGTCAAATAAGGGATAAATTTAAGGGCAGAATTTACTGATATCCTCGCAAATGGCAGAATTCATTGAACTTCCTGCAAGGTGATAACCTTCAATATCTGTTAAATGCAGAGCTAACGGATTCTTTCACATAATTGTCTTCGTGAGTTTCCATTTTCATGTAACATGGATCCTTGATGCGTGTACCTATAACCATTATATTTACGAACCACGGACGTAGTACGAGGGAAAGCAAGGTTTTCAGAGGTGTCCGTCTGTCTGTCCACAGGAGATGATGGGGAGAGTTTGTCCTGTCCAGTTCCTACCGAGAGGAGGGTATATCCTGTCCTAGTCTTGCCTGGTGGGAGGGAAGGGGTACAATGACCAGAGCTCTTGCTCAGGGGTAAGTAGGGGTATCCTAACAAGGTAACCCTCCTGGCTATGTCTGGTTCGGGGGAGGGGCACCCTGAATAGGTGACGATACACCTCACTCTCCCCACAACCCATAGCAAGGTCTGGTCTAGCATGGTAAGGATGGAGGGGCGGTGGTCGGTACTGCATCATACTGTTAATGGGCGGCTGCCTTGTTGTTCATAAAGGTTTAGTGCCTTAGTCTATTTGTGATCACTGAATTTTCCCCTTGATAACACAACTTACAAAACAAACAGCACAATTGTCTTAAAAGTATCTACTAATTGGTACCTATGGGGAGAGATAATAAAGTTAATTGACAATTCTTTCTATGTCAAAGTTTATGTTTTCAAAAATTATTCATGCCAGTGTACAAAAGTAAACAAGCGTCTTTCTAATGCTATATCTTAGGAAAGTGTTTAGAATCTTCTGTGTAATACTTTTTTTTGCTTTTTTGGTCTTAGCTGCTATGTGTGGACACAACCAAATCCCTTTGCGATTCCGCCAAGTCCCAAAGAATTAATCAGAGAACAGCAATGGTAACAACAAATGAACCATAAAGAATATAGAACTTTTGAGGATAATATGCTGGGGGCAAGGAAGTATGCGTAGGATTTATCCATGAAGAAGAACTTCTATTTGTAAGAAAAATGATCAGTTCAAATATTGTTTCTTGTTTGTGCTGCGTCAGAAATTGGCCTGAAGAGAACTTGCAAAAGAGCAATTTTGTTTTCTCAGGTGGCGAAGCACTTTGATAATAATCCTTCTACTTTAATAAGATTATTTCCCTCTCCAGGTGAATATGTCTCTCTGATCAAGTCTCTTTCTAGTATGTAGGTGCCAATTTTTAAAAAAAGAAAATTGGGGACATAAAGTTCCTTTTGTGGGGCCACTGATACTCCTGTTTTTTGGACTTCTGATGACGTCTGCCCTGGGTTTCACTACTCATGAGATTCACCACTGGTGTAACACCTGCTGACTGTATAGCAGTCAGCATGGCAGCCGAGCCTTGTTGATCCATGTACACTTACGTGTCCACAAACAGTGCACCCTACCGGAAGTAGATATTAGTAAGGAGATCCGAGCTACGTAGAGACATTTCAACATTTGTTCTTCCTTTAGAGTAGACTTAAAATTAAAATTATAATTTTTACCGCCCGCGTACGTAGTACGAGTGAAGGTAATGTTTTCACAGGCGTCTGGCCGTTCACAGGGGGAGGTACCCCGGGTACCCCCCTGGCCAGGGGGTACCCCCACAGCCAGGACAGGGGTACCCCCCCCCCCTTGGATAGGTCGGCTACGCAGCTGGCGGTATGACTCTTGTGTTCACGCAGGAGGACCTTCTTGTTCAGTACTATTTTAATATATGTTAAAAATCAAAACGTTGAAAAGTCTCCACGTATCTTGGTTCTCCTTACTAATATCTACAACTATATACTAAAGAGTTTGTTGCAAATATTTCAGTATTTCCTGTACACTTTAAAAAATATAAAAAAATGCTCATATACGCCCATACTAAAACTGAAGACAAAATTTACTGAAATCCTCGTAAATGGCAGAATTTACTGAACTTCCTGCAGGGTGCACTGGTGGAGGTTCAGGGCTCAAACCCACGACCGTCTGTGCAACGAGCACAGTGCTGTAAACCATTCGGCCATTCTGGCTCGGCTGTGTAGGTGCCAATTTGGTGCACAAGTCCAGAAAATACATGTAATTAAAAAAAGTCAGACAATTGCTTAAATTATCGACACCTCACAAAAAATTCTTGAGAAAATTTGCAAGTATTTTCTTAATTTAGTCATCGACCGCGCTGATATTGGTTGCACATTAATATTTGTCAAATAGTTTTATCTAAAATTTATACCAATAAAATTTGTGAAATAATGTTCCGTTAATAAATGGTCAATGTATTTAGTTAGTTCAATAGGCTAAATAGACAGAATCGAAAAGTGCCTTTCGATGCGTGAAATTGTAAGATCTGTGGCTTTGGTGGCCGAGCATCAGCAGCTAAAATGAAAGGTTCTTAATTCCATAGTGACCATATTTTGAATTGAGGAGGAACTCCAATATCACACTGCACTGATTTAGACTAAAATGTTGTCCTGCCATATCTTGAGTTTGAACTCAACTGGCTATGGCGTGACATCAAGATTAAGTGTAAGCCGAGTTTGAGGTCTCTTCTCTCTTCAGTACCCTCCCTAATACTTCAGTACATTGACACACACACTCCCTCTACTGTTCTCTCTTTCCTTAAACCATACGGCAAAAAAAACCCATCTGATTTTTACAAAAATGAGACTTCAATATCAGAGGGTCATTACTATCTGTTTTTTGAAAACAAGCAAAAGGCTTACCTTTTTGTATTTGGTGATTGCAATTATGGTGATGACATTAAGTATAATGGTGATGATTCCCTGTACACATCTCAGTGTAGTATATATGGTTTTAAATGTTTTGTCATTGTAAGGTGAAAACGTTGTTTCGTTTCCATGTATGGTCCACAGTAATGTACTAATATCTGACGGCATTGAAGACAAAGTTTCAATTCCATCCGTCGTTGCAGTTGTTATCATCATGGCAATATCATATGTTGTTTCTGTGTTCATTGGTGTCTTGACGTTTCCGTAACGTTAACCTGTCAACTTCTTGCTTGAAAAGGTTACAAAAGTAAACACTCTTGATAATTGACATTATTTAATTCTTTGACAGTATCAAAATGAGTAAATTAATGCCAAATGTTTGGTCCAGAAAACACCGCTTTCATGCATTGATTTACAAAAATTAGACTTCTATGTTATATAAAACAGCAAGTGCTTTTGACAAGCATATTTAGTTCCCCGTACCTTATTCTCTGATGACCTGGTCCGTATTTTCTTGAGTTCTTTGTTTGATTAGTAGAATTAGCCTAATTATACAACAACTAGTTCAAGATGATAAAACTTCTATTCAAAGTTTCTATTTGGATATCTCATTTAAGAGAATGCTCAAAATTATGACTTCCATAATATGCAAACATAACAACAACACGGCTGCTGATCAGAACTTCTGCGCTGGACATGATTTGTTCTGTTACAATAACTTCATGGTTACATTCCTAAGTTAGGGGCTATTTTCAGCTATCCGGCAATACTGAAGTTGTCCTCCTGTTAAAGGACACAGGACAGACACCTAACGGATGTTTCTAAAGTAATAAGCCTGTATTATGTCTTGTTGCAGGTGAAAATCTTTTGAGAAATTGCTGGATAGTTGTACTTTCCCTGGGTTATTTTGCCAAACGCCTTTCACAGTATTCTAAATTTGGAAGCAATTACTTCTTCACAAAAATATTCTCTACTATGTTTTATCTCCGAACAATATGAATCTTTGTATTTCAGAAATGTCATTCCGCGGAGTTCATAACTACAAATGGAACAGTGAATCAGCTCCAATCGCTTATTTTTCTGGTAAATTGAAAGACAAAATTTCACCAAAAGAAATAATTCTATTTCTATTTCTATTTCTATTTCCATTCATATTTCCATCGTTGCCCATTGAAGACCAGCTCGCCATATAGATCTAATTTAACGGAATATTTATGCATTAATTCTATCCCACCCAGAGTACCTTTTCGAGTTTTGGAGTATTCATATATTCATCAATTTGACTTTTTGAACCATCAATTTTAACATTGATAGCGATCAGTCTCGGTACCACACAGTAGAGAGCGACTTATATAGATAAATCGGTGTGGTGTTTGCGTGTAGACTCGTGCTGTCCGTCTGTCTGTCTGTCTTTGCTAATGACATACTTTTCACAATTTTTGATGATATGTTTTCACATTTTTACATTGAAAGTATGCTTGACAAAAAGGGTGACAAGCCTGCTTATTATGGAATTTTAATTTAGAATCTATGTTCTTTCAGCATCAGAATTAAACATCAATATATTATGTTAACTGGTGAATCCTAGATTTACCTCAAAGGTTAAGTGGGGCCATGTTTGAATATTTGAGAATAAAATAATGGATTTTATGGCATGCAATATGTCGGTGGTGGATGCGGATGACAGGTATTTAGGTATGACATTCACAAGTTACTTTCGTGCAATTCTTACTCTTCCTGATACTTGACACATCTGTAATGTTCTGTGCCTCATTTCTAGGAAATTGCATCTTGGCTGTCAGCGATTGAGATTTTGTTGTACGAAGCAATTTTGTGGCTACTGTACATTGATTTGTATTGTTCGTGCACATAATTGGCCTGATTCGAAAGAGGTTATCCATAGATTCTTTCATTTATTATGAAGTACATTTATGCAATATTATTTTGTAGACAAATGGCCTCACTTTTGCCCCACGCTTGAAAATATCTGTTTCTCATAGAACACCATTGTAAAAGGCATAAGTTTTTCTGATCTCCCCAAAATCACACGTATTTTCTAAGCTTTGCTCAGGGTGTATGGGGAAAATTGTCTTCGTTCAGGCGTGAAAGTGTTCGTTCACTCATGACTCCCGATGTCTGGTACTGGTGACATCGAGAACATCTGCTTGTTCCTACGGATTATCAGTTTGGTGTAAGCGGCAGAGAACTCAGGACTTTGCCAGGCGTAGATAAACGGATTTACCTGTGGAAAAAATTGTTTAATCTTACTACAAAGTTTAATAGTTATGTTATCAGTCTGTTGCTCAGAGAAAGTCTCAAACAAAATCCCTTTCTTGTTCTAAAATTTATACAGCAGAACACTTCTAAAAGTACTGTGTATCTCAATTGAAAAAAAAATCAAAAGAAAAAATTTCAGAGGTTGATCCAAGATTTTCTGTTGGGAACAGTAATAATTTCTTATTATTTTTAATTTAATTCAATCTAAAACTAACAGTTTTTTTCCTGAATAATATGAAAAAAATTATTATCGATGCCTTTACAATCGTCAGTTAGAATTTCCTGATCTCCTAGCAAATGAAGTAATTTAATGATCTTTCTGCAGTCTATCCACTTTTGCTGTTTCTTAAAGCTTACCAGTGCATTCATGAAGAATATGAACCGAAGTCCAAATACGATGTAAAATTTGATTACAGGATTGTAGTCCAGGCACAAGTTTAGACCAACAGGTAAATTCAGACCAAAGTATGCGCCAATCACCAGAGCCATCATCTTTGTCATCTGTTGGATTTGCAAGGATATCAGAATAAATTCTCAGCGTTAGTAGTTTCGCCATTTTGAATTAAGACAGGTTTTTGTCAAAATAAAATGTTTTCAAAAATTATTTTATGCTCATTAGTTGAGAACAAGGACCCTTCTCAAAAATATTCGACTGAAGTAGGAACAGTTTATCAGATATGTTGGAAAATAAACTTAGGCATATTTACTCCAACAGGAAATTCAGGAAACTAGGACCCTTTGATGTACAGAGTAAATTTTAGGGCGATTAGGCTATAATCATTACCAAGGAGGAGGTGAAGCTTTCTAACCTAATCCACGCTCTGGGTCTTTGGTATGACCTTAGAACTAATGGTTTCTATCGTAATATAATTCATGAATTTTATTACCGCCTGCGCACATAGTACAACGGGAAGGTAATATTTTCAGTTAATTTGTCTTTGCAACCGGGAGGGGTACCCCTGGTGTCTGGGCCGAGTTTCTTGCTTTGGTGGCATACCCTAATCAGTTCTCTAGCTAGGGGTGTACCCCAGTCAGGCCTGTAGCCAGGGGGTTCGGAGCTGGCAATCCTGGATAGGACAGGACAAGACAGCGAGTACTACCCCCCCAAACAGGCTATGCCATGGGCGGTATGTTTCGTGCAGTCACACAGGAGGATTTTCTTGTGATAAGGTCAAAATGTAAAAAAACTGTATGTTCTAAATAATTTTGAAAATAGTGCAACTCTTCCAATTTAAGGAAGGAAATTCTGTTCTTTGGGAATAGGAAATCTGTGTAAGGACCAAAGTTCAAAATTAATTGCTTCAAACAATATTTTTACTGAGACATCAGAAATCCCACTGTCCTTTTAGAATTATGAGCATTATATACATTTTTTGCGAATCAACTTTTTCAAATTCAATAACTCAAAGGCCACTATATTTTAGGTAGCAACCTCATCGGCATCATTCCTTTTTATGCTTATCATACCAATTTCATGTTGTTGTCATCATTGCCGTTGTCGTTTTGGGTGAATGAAGCATTACCTTTCTTTGTTGCAATAGAGCCCTGTGAGTGAAGAGAGAGATATTGTTAACAGATGCCGTCGATGTTCCAGCTGTAGCCGACAGCGTATTCACCTTCCGGAGTCGTGTTTTAGCTAAGTATGCGACCACAACGTAAAGAACGGTAACTGCTGCACAGCAAACTAGATACGAACTACTTAACAACCCGTGTCCCTGCAATTACAAATAGTCAAATTTTGCAATAACTTTGATTGTTTGTTCTCAACTTTGCAGTTCTCGTTCACGAAGACCTGAAAAATCCAGGAAGAGATCTGGCATTTCAAGACATTTGAAATTTGGGGGCTGAATACTCAGATTGAAATGATTAAAATGTTACAAACATTTTCTAATTGATGCCTATAAAGATTTTGTGAAGATACCAGAGAGTTTTGGCTTCATCTTTACAATGTTTAAAAAACTTATATCTTATATCTGAAAATTAATTTTTTAGAAAGTTTTAGAAGTTTTAGAAAACTTATATCTTATATCTGAAAATAAATTATTGTAATAGATGTCAGTAGTCAATCATTTAATCTTATAGCATCATAATTACGTCTTCTATCAAGCGATATCACTTCAGCTGTTAATTTACTGTAATGTTTGGAGATAAGTGAAGTTCAGTAAATTCTGACACAAAACTTTAACAGGAAATATTGCTGTAAATTGAGTTTATTCATGTTTGTTAACTCAGGTACCAACCGTTGTATTGAAGTAACTTGAATAAGTGCAGAATTTGCTGGTGTTGTTTCGGAAACTATCATTCTCCAGAAAAATAATCTGAAGCAGGGCACAAACTGTAATGACCAACCACATGATAACGAGGCACAACTTAGTCCTGCGCACATTGGCATTTTTTCTATGGAACAAAGGGTACTGGATACCTGTCTATTTGTGACTAAAAGGATTAAGTTCTGTGATTAGTCTTTATTGGAGATTTAATGCCTCAAAGTTGACAAAAAATTGTGTAATGTGAAGAAACTTTCAGATTTAGCTGCTCAAAAAACAAGGTAAAAATTACCAAAATTTGTACTAATATTGAATCAAATCACTGTAAAACTTACATATTACTGCTCTGTGTATCATCCTGATTCATTTGACATGTCACAAGACAGGTTTTGTAGGAAATTTTCAGATTTAAGGTGAGTGCAGACAGGGCGAGTGCTGTCAGATTTAGTGGGAGGTGTCATTTTCTGAGAGAGAACAATTGCCCGTGGCAGTGGTTTCCCTCTCAGATAATCTCACCTTTTCTGAATAGACGACAGCCCTTAAAATTATTTATTGTAACAAACTTCTCATTTTGCCAGTTTGCTTTACAGAACTAGATTTTCGTTAACACTAAATCTCCATAAGCACTTAACGATGCTCTGGAAAAGTCCGACATTGTTGAACATCTTGTATCAATTCTGAACCAACTTTCTCCTCAGAAAAAATAAAACATTGCAAAACTCACAGAATTTATTTAAGTAACTTGAAGCCTGAGATAGTTTTTCTGTAAGTTGAATATTACGTTATTTCAGAATTATTGAATGATAGAGAGTTTGTTATTAATATATACTCATCTTGGAACAAAACACTTACCTTTCTGTATTTCGTAATTGCTATTATGGTGATGACATTGATAACTATGGTGATAATTCCCTGTACACATCTCAGTGTGGTATAAATGTTTTTAAATATTTGATCATTGTACAATGTTTCAGTTCCTTGTGTAGTTGGCAATAATGTATCATCATCTGACGGAAATGATATTGTTTCAATTTCAGCAATTACTATTGTCATGTTGATTGTTATTGTTTAAAGAATTTTTGTCTTCACACAATCAAGTTGATCAGGCAAGCATCTTGGTTACGTTCTCCGGATCTGGCAATCATAAAATCATGTCTGCAAAACAGAACTGCTTCACAATTAGCACAGAAGACCGTTGGCTTTATTTGGAGGCACCATGGGCCTTCAATATCCCCATGCAGATAATTTTGTGGGGGTTATTTTTGGAAATGTTCTCAAAATTTTACAAACAATCCTTGATCAGTCATTGTTTGCCACTTCTCTGAAGTATCTCAATGGACTATTTGCAAAGAAACTGTTTTTACGTTCCAAATGTATAAATTTGACTTTAAAAATGCAATAACAAATTCTTACTAAACAACACAAATGGCCAATCAGAAATATTGTAGAGGCTGAAATGTCAGTGTTTACACGGTGACGCAAATGTTCTAGATAAAATAACACCATTTACCAATCGGTTTTTCAAGATAGGCGTTTCTGTCAGATTATCTGACAGAACTCCAAAAAGGGAAGAGCAGAGAAAAATTCGCCCCCAGTCGGGATTGAATTCAGGACCTCAGGATTATCACTCTAATGTTCAAATGTGTTAGCCTGGTATGTGTTGGCCAGAATATTTCGGAAGTGAGCTTCGTTTGACGCACCACTTCACATTTAGGACAATAAAGTTTTCCCATAATACACAAAGTTGACAATGTTGACATTTTTGTGTTTGCTTAAATTTGAAAATATGATAGGTAGGGAAATTTATTACATAAGTTAAAATTCAAAACACCATGACAAATGTAAATTTACTTTAAAACTCATTAGGTTCTTAACTGTTTCCAATTGATTTACATTAGATGTCTAGCAGTTGTACAAAAATGCCAAAGTTGTAAACTTTGTGTATTATGGGAAACCTAGGATGGTCATTTCTAGAATCAGTAGAGCATAACTTTAAAGGCCATGAAAATTCAGGCTGACAACTGAATGCTGACTTAGCTCAGTTGGTGGAACATTGGCATGATGATCGAGAGGCCATGGGTTCAATCCGAACTGGTGGCAATGTTTTATTTATTTTTTTTTTGGCTCTTCCTGGTGTAAATATTTGTTAGATAATCTGACAGAAACGCATATCGTGAAGAACTAGAGTGAGGTGACAAAGTATGGATGCATCCCAGTTTAAAAACTAGTGCATACATCATCAGAAGTCGACACAGGGGCACCATCGGTCCTACATCTGGTTTGCCTTCAATATATTTTTCTGAACAATTAAAAAAACACTGTTCGTCATTTTGTTGCAGGTTCGTGAGGTTTTATCCTTTGGTTAATGAAAAATAGATTCACATAAGTATGCAGCTGCTGATATTGTTTAGATTTTAAGTCTGACTGTCTCGTATTAAAACTTCAAAACAAGACTCGATTCTCTTGTCACAAAAACTGCATATACAATTCCAGATTCCTATATAATCTTAGTTCCGAAGCTTCTGTGAAGATGAAGTTTTAAAGAGGATATTTGGATATTATGCATATTTGTCACGCATACTGTAGAAAAATAGATCTGTATGCTACATGTTGATTTCGAACAAACTTAATTATCTTCAACATGATTGTTACAAGAGTCTTAGAATGTAAACCAAGCATTTAATTAAAAAAATATGATATTCTTAATAACATGATATTATAAAATATATATACGTGCAGGACATCATGTTCCAGATAATTATATTGAAATGGAATTAAAAGGAAATCTGTCAGACATCCAAAGTAAGTCCAAAACGAATTTTCTGAACAGCTTCAAGACTCAAGTATTCTCGCTTGGATATTTATGAATTGGTTAGATTTTTATTTAGACAGATGCCAAAAGATTCTTAACTTGCCAATTTATTTCTTGTAGCTTATTTTAAAAGTGTCAGGTGAGGAAATCGAGGGAATCATAATCCTGACTATTCTTCACACCAGCCGGCAGCATTGCCATTGTCAACAAGTCGTGCATGGTCAAAATAGTTTGAGGAGAGGGAATACTGTCCATGGTCAGAATGTTTACTACCTGTTGCAGGTTGGACATGTTTTATTCGAACACAGTTAATTTAAACTTCCACTCAATTCAAATTTTTGGCGAAATCTTTGTCGCAATCTTATCATTTCATGTTTAAAATGTATGGTTAATTCAAACACCTCCAATTCAAAGTTTCAATTCAAATTATGTTGTAATTCTGTCACCAATATTACAATTACTTGGTTTATTGTACTAAACTCAAACCCAGTCAGAATTGAGTGTCGACCTGGTCAGTGAGGAGAGCAAGAGTCATTTAATCTCAAGGGGTGACAGCAGTTATTCATGGGTGTTAGTTTGTGCACTGGACCTATTTGTGAAGAAGAAGCTGCTGACTGTACTACTGGGCAAGGAGGTAGACTTCTAAGGAGGTGGCTTTCCACACAATGAAGAATACAAACACTCAGTCTTTATTGTTACTCCTGAGACTGGTTGATGTGAATACACATTGAAGAGGCAATATTGATGTACAAACAGGCTT
>JBCAUG010731521.1:0-11961 GCA_038406175.1 Haplosyllis leylae | reverse complement strand
CAGGGCATCCATCTTGCAGGAGTGCTGCTCCTAGTCCCTTCTGTGATGCATCTACTTGGATGACAACAGGCTTGTTTATGTCAAAATATTGAAGTGTGGTATCCTTGTAGACCATCTGCTTGACCATGTTGAAGGCTTCCTGGTAAGAGTTGTTCCATATGAACTCTGAATCCTTCTTGAGCAGTTCTCGCAGGGTGCTGTGAGGGTTGAGAGTGAAGGAATGAAGGGTGAGAGGTATATGGTCATCCCTAGAAACTTCTGGAGTTCCTATGGTCCTTCAGGTGGAGGTATCTTGTGGATGGCTTTTATCTTCCTAGGATCTGGGTGGGCTCCATTTTTGTCATAGACTGTACTGAAGAAGATGACTGAAGTGGCTTTGACTTCACATTTATCTTGGTTGAAGACGAGTCCATGTTCACAGGCAACTCGCATGAGGTTATGCAGTCTTCTGTTGTGTTCTTCATCATCTTTGCCGTGCACAACAATGTCATCAGCAATTCCGATGATGCCTTCACAGCGGTTGATGATCTGGTCCATCATTTGCTGAAAGATATCCTGGGAGCAGGCGAGTCAAAACGGTAGGCGTACAAACCTGTACCGTCCCCATGGTGTGTTGAATGTGGTGAGCAATGATGACTCATAGTCCAGAACAATGCATAGGTATGAAGAAGTACCATCAAACTTCATGAACCTGGTGCTTCCAACCAACCTGTGGGTTATTTCTTCCACAGTTGGGGTCTTGTAGTGGTCTCTCTTGATCGCCAAGTTGAGGTTTTTGGGATTCAAGCAGAGTCATAGTTTTCCATTGGGTTCATTGAGTAAGCTAGTGATGACACTCAGTCTGTCGGTTCTTCAACAGGTGTGATGATGTCTTCCTTTTCCCATTCATCCAGTTTTGTGCATACCAAGGGCCGCATTGTGATAGGGCACTTGCGTGGGGCATGGACAACAGGTCTGGCATTCTCACAGAGGGTGATGTGGTATGTACCCAGGAAGCATCCAATTCCTTTGAAGCAATCTGGGTAGGCATCAATGAGGTCCTGTCTTGAGCTGAGGTCCTTCAACATCTCAAGGTCATCAATCATCTACAGGCATTCAAATGCAGGAGTGTTTTGTGGTGTCAGTCGTCTCCTTTGTATTTCAACAGCACAGTTGAGCTCTACAATGTTGAGTTTGGTGCATATGAGGGTAGTCCAAGTATTGCTAGTCCAGGAGTGTCAGCAACATACCATTTTGTATGGAGGTGATTGGTGATCTGTCAATTTTTGGGTGTCCAGTCGACTTAGGTCTTGAAGGTTCCAAACTGCTTGATGGAGGATCCATTGTAAGCAGTCAAGCATGTGGAGGATGGGCTGAGTCCTGTCAGATTTCCATCCTTGTCAAATCTTTCTGGGAATAGTTTTGCAAATGTGTGGAGGGGCATGACATTGCCACCGGCACCAGTGTCAACCTTGCATTTCAGGGTTGCGAGACAATTTTTTCTGATGTCAGCTGGTATGTCTATTCTTGTGAAAGCTTTGATCCAAATCATCTTCACATTGTCAATGGTGATGGTGTCCTCTAGTCATAAGGCTTGGTTGTGAGGGTCAACACCTGCCCCTACTTCATTCAGGGCTGATGCAGTCCCAGTCCCTACTTCATTCAAGACTGTTGCAACACTCACCTCATCACAGTGGGCATTGGCATCAGTTCCAACATCATGGATCCTGGTCTGCCAGGGTCTGGGTCCAGTGTGCTGCTGGGGTGGGCAATGTCCAGTGGCTGCCTGCTGTCTCCTGGTTGTCCTGCACTTGTGCTTCCAGTGTCCAATTTTGCCACATGCACTGTGCTTGGATTCTCATCCAGGGATGTGCTGTACAGTACAGTTTCCACATGAGTGTTGCTGCTGCTGTTGTTGCTGTTGTGGTGGTTTGTGCTATTCCTTCTGGATCACATTGACAGTCTTGGAGTGGCCAAGTCCCATGGCTTCCATCTCACCATTGATTGTGATGTGGGTCCTACAAACCTGTAGCATCTTGGCTGTTATCTCCTTAATTGGCAAAGCAAGGAGCTTCTTCACCAAGTCTCTGTCATCCAGAGCTCTGACAAGTCAGTATTGTACATTCTGTTCTTTCTCATCCTCTGATGGGAAATTGCAGTGGTCAGACAGCATCCTTAAGCAGTCAACCAACTCATCGGGTGATTCTCCTGGCTGGATGCAGGTCTCTTCAAGCTTGTAGATCCTGCAGCGAATCGAGATCTCGTGGTCCATTGTCAATTGTAGGTGTGTTAGGAATGTGCTTGCCTTTTTCTTCTGACCTTCTACATCTGTACTGGTGGATTTCCAACGATCGTATCTCCATCTACCTTGGTTGCCAAGGAAGTTGATAATGTAGTCAAGCCAAATTGGGTTTTCTGTTTCTCCAATGTTCTGCGGAATTCCTTTTAGCTAGAACCAGCTGTCAACAGACTTCACAAACAGCTGAAAGTCATTATATTGGACCCTTGATGACCAGTCAAAACTTGGTGTGTTGAGGGTTGCCAGAGCTTGTGGTGTCAGTGCCTTCAGTGCATCAATGAGTGCTGTGACTTCACCTATAGTCACAGGGCTGAGTTTGCTGGGGTCACTGATGCAGAAAGTAGGTCAATAAGAAGTGGGTCAAGGTCACTGGAATATGTGCATAACCAAGGAGGCTGTGATAGGCCTGCAACCTGGTGTGATGGAAGGATGGGTCATGGGGCCAATGGGTATAGTGTCAATATTCCAAAAATGGCCACAAGGGGGCATCATCACTGTTTTGGCTGTAGTGGCACCACCTACAGTGTCTCTAAGTATTCTAAGAGCCTTTCCAGGGTCTCATTGAGCTGCAGTTTAAATTTCAGACTGGAAATTCCAACTGGATCAAAAGGTATGGCAATTTTA
The DNA here is from genome assembly GCA_038406175.1 of Haplosyllis leylae. Classification (NCBI taxonomy): domain Eukaryota; kingdom Metazoa; phylum Annelida; class Polychaeta; order Phyllodocida; family Syllidae; genus Haplosyllis; species Haplosyllis leylae. The sequence continues at coordinate 9,059 of JBCAUG010731521.1, read as the reverse complement.
CTGAAATATTTTATGACATGCAAATAATTGAAACTGTTACACCTGGGATATGTGTTCTGTAGGTCCAAATCAATCCTTCCCTCCTTTTCTTTGTCTTCCTTTGTCTGGCTTCACATCCTGGCATTTACATCCTGGTTGGCATTTCATGACAAAGAAAGTCCCTGGTTTCTGCACAGAATGTCTCCATTTGAGTGTCAGTGGGTATTTATAGATCCCAGTAAGCTGTCACCATGTTATATTAGGTTGACACAACAATAACTATTGTTTTAGAGGTTTTATTGGTAATCCAGAATTAACCTACAGCTTCAAAGCTGCCATCGCTGCACTATACTAACAATAAATGGCATACTATGACAGATGAGAGGTCCGAAAGTGGTGGGAATGTCAGAGTAGATTTTGTGCAGGAAATGAGGGTGTCTAGGAGTGGTATGTGGTTAGGGACCATAGGTATGTAGGAGCTTACAAAGGGGGAAGGGCTGTAAGAGTCTAGTGGTATTTTTTATGGTGATTTTCTTGGTTTTTCAGGGGAAAAGACATTGGAGGTAGTAGAGGTAGGATCAATTACGTCTAGATCCTTCATCAGAGGGCCTTTCTTAAATCTTAGCCTAAGAAACACAATCTATGGGAAAGAATTCAAATGCTCAAAGCATCAGCTAGGTAAAGGGCTGTGTGAATACATTGGCTATTGTCAAGAAATGAGTTCAAAATGCCAAACTTGGATTGTTTACTCTTTGGCATTTATGACAACAAGATATTCATGGTATGCAGTGACATTATGAGCATTTCCAGTATAGTTGTGAAATTTTAGTAATTTTTTGGTTACCTATGTGAAACTGGGCAGTAATTCAGAAATGCTTTTCAGTGTATATTATTGTACTTGAAATATAAATACTAGGGTTATGATCCAATTGAAATATAATTAGCATATAAAGAGGAACAAAAAAGATTTGTTTGTTCCTCTGTATATTATGCTAATAATCCTTTCTGGGTGTTGACAGTATTGTATATCATTAAAAAAATGACCTATTCTCTTTAAGCAAATTACATTTTTTGCACTAGACTAAAATAATTAAATATGTCATTTAAAATGTCTTTCATAACTTTTCTTTGGAAAGTCTAATGCAAATTCTTATTTTCAGAAGCAAAAACTGTTCCACCATCATACACATGTATTGAAATATTCTGAATGTAAAATTAATTTTGGTTTGGAATTCTGCATTTTGAAATCAACATAAAATTTTATTTTCTATGATTTACACTTGTATTTTTGCATTTTTAAACCAGTACACTGGCATGATTAATTATACCACTGGAAAGTGCTGACAATTAAACAAAGTGATTGAAAGCGTGTTACATGTCCTTTTAGCATATTGATATTGCAATACCATAAAATATAATTCCAAATTATTGCATTAAATTTTGAAGTATATTCAATTTCTCAAAATATTTTTTTGCTTATGTACTTTATATATAAAATTTCAAATAATGTTTAAGATCTTATATTTTCAATATAAATAAAGGATTACAATGTATTTGAAGATTTAGGATCGTTAATGATAAAAGTTACACTGATTCAAAAGTTTTTGAAATGTAAAAATAAATATTTCAGAAAATTTATACTGTCATTGAAAACTGTTTTTCAGATGACTTATCAATTGTTATTAATTATAGATATTTTAATGATAGAATATTAAATAAGGGAAACATGTTACTGAAATGTTATTGAAATGTTACTGAAATTTTCAAAACAACTGCTTGCAAATATGGGAAAGAATGTTTAGGAAAATAAAAAAATTGTGGTTTATTGATGGTATTAACATGTGTAATATGTTGATAAGTTAAATCTTAAAATCTATTTTTACCCAAATGTAATGCTTTTTATGCACAACTATTCTGGAAATGCTCAAATAAACATTGATATTGATTGGCTGGCCCAATTTGAAGTGAACATAGATCCATTTTGGTGATAGGGTAAATCCAAGTAATGAAGTTATGTCTTGTATTACAAGGTTTGATGTTTATTATAAAGTAACATTTATTAATGATGATGGGTAACCGCAGTTAATGAAATGGGCCACACATGTCAAGGTGGCAAAGGTTAAATTAAATTTAAGGTTTAAACTAATATTAATGTTACTTAAAGGTGGCTTATTATGAGAGTTCACATAAAAGTTTAATTGCAATGAGTAGAATTGACACCCCAGTGGACGCCAGCAGTTCAGAAGAGCCTCAGGTCATACTTAAGGAGAATTTCACTGATGTAGATCGCCTGGTATCTGTCTTACTTTCCCAAGGTCATCTAACATCTCAGTCCTTTTGTAGTAAAATCACTCACAAGAATATCAATACATCCAATTAAGAAGTTAAAGTATTGATGTCATGTTGTCTATCAAATGCTTGACTGAGTTACAATGAACTGACAAAATTGGCAGACTCGCAAATTTGAACTATGGGGACAGGGTGGGGGTGAGGGTCTTTTAGCTGTAAATAAGTCCATTATTCCTTGTAATAATTATATGAGTGTGCAGAGAAAACTTGCAAGTTTTTCTTATTTTCAAAGAATATAACTTGATGTGTGAAAATGTGCAATTTGTTGCACACCCCTGACTTTCTTGTTCCTTACCCCTAGATCTGTTTGCTCTAGCTGTTGGAAAGGGACTAATTTTGTGAGTGCAGTAAGGTGGTTATATTTGGTACTAACCTTGTAAAAGTAGGAACTGTACGAAATCTGAAGGGTCACCCACACTATAAATAGTCCAGAGAGGAACTTCTCAAGTTCGCTTGTTTTAAATGCCGACGCTGGAATCAACCAGAAGGTTAGAGATTACTGTTTGCTGCTGTAAACCTTTTCAGCCCTATCTCCAGTTGCTAGTTGCTACAGGTTAGATCCGGTTAATTCAAAGTGCATAAATGCAAGCTTTTCCCTTCGAATTAAGTGGATTTTTGAATTACAGTTGTGCCTGTAATCCAAACTTTTGAAGAAACTTTGAATTAGGACTTACTGTGATTTAAAGCTTAGAATTAGAACTTATTTTGAATTATCTCTTTGAATTGTTGCTTCCTTCAATTTAAAGTTTGAATTAGAGTGTGACCCATGTTGAATTAGAAAATAGCGTCCTTTGCATGTGGCTCTGTTGTATTTATTGTATAGTAAAGAAAGAAAATGCAGTCTGTCCTACATGTTTGACATAGGTTTAATTACTCTGTATTCATACGTTTTTTGATATGTGTACATATTTTCTATGTACCTCTATGTACTGTTCGACCTGTCTGACATGAAATAAAGGCAATGAACATTTATTCTTTTCATAGTTTTATTTACAACTACATGTACTGTAATAAATAATGAAATAACAGAAATGTATATGTACTGTATGACATTGGTATCATGGCTATACAACTAGTCAGTGTAGTCAGTGTGATACCAGTCAGGCTCACCTCGGATTTGTCTAGCCAACTGTATGTCCCAGGGTTGCAAAGTGAATCTGCTGGGTTGTCCACAATAAGGCCTGAAACAAATAGAGTGTACATCCGTATGTTCGACCTGTCTGACATTAATGTATACAAATAACAGTGTGCAGTGTACAGTAAAGCAATTACCTTTGTATATGCAATCTCTCCTGTTGGGTGTGGGGTGGCTTGAAACCCAGTGTGAAATGTACAGGCAGCTGATCCCCACTTGGCAGGGTCCTTGGGCCATGCCAGGGGTGGCACTTTCTTTTTAGAGTTTGCTTTCCATGGTGTTTGTTTTGTTTTTGCCATGATTTATTATTACTAACTATTTCCTTAAACCCTTGTAACAAGCATTGAAAGCCAGTTCTTCTAAATTTCCATGATTGTGAAATTGTACTAAGATTATTGTTGAAAATGTCTTGGAAGAAAGAATTGGTGGCAGTGGGATTGTCTGGCTTTACACCTCAGGAAGCAGCAAAGGGAGCCCTCATGTTCAAGGATTTCCAGAAGATGCCAGACCCACTTTGCAAGTTAATAAAGGAAGTGAAAGTAAGTACGGTACTGTAGATACAATGTAGATACAATGTATTGGCTATGTTGAGCATGTCAAACACAAAACTAAATGTTTGTTATTGTTTTAGCCCCAAGAAAAATTGGACGAGGACACTAAGTCATAGTTGAGTTGGGTGAGGTGGTTGGCCTTGATATTATTGAGGATGATGATGTTGCTGAGTTTGAGCAGACAGAGAAAGACAAGGAGGTTCAGCGGATAGTAAAATAAGGGAAAGAGACAAAGACAAAGATACTAAGAGGTATGTCGGACAAGTCAGACACCATAATCATTGCATCTGTGTACGCATGTATTTTGTAATGTATGTACTGTATGTATATGTCAGACATGTCAAACTGGATAATTTTCCTTGTAGCTGTTAGAACAGTGGCTGCTGGTCACAAAATGCTTGTGGAGGGCCACAAGACAGTCAAGGAGGGATGGGTTCTCTTTGAGGAAGCATGTGAGGCTACAGGACTGGGAGATCTCCCCCAGCTCCTCAGAAGTTTGAAGGGCATGTCAACACCTACACCGCCACTGATGGTGATGGATGTGGTCAAGGCAGGGTCACCTGGTACTCCAAAAAGACCTGCAACATCAGCCCCTTCCCCATAACTGGTAAAGAAAGAGCAACAAGGGGGTGATGACCCTGTTGTTATTGTTGTTGATGGGATACAGACTAATTAAACATATGTCAAACATGTCACACATATTGCTTCTTCTGTGTACAGTACATCACACAAGGCTTCTACTCAGTTCTAATTCAGTCTTTGACTAAATACAGACTTATTTAACCCTTCAAATTACAATAAACTTTGATTTAAGTTCCTTGAAACTTCAAACTACAAGCACTTCAAAGTAAGTTAGTCTTGAAATCCCTTTGAATTAGTAAAACTTCAAATTAACCATGTTAGAATTAACAATATTTTTTAACATTGAAAAGATAGGGGTTGTGTTCAAGACTTGGGAGAAGCTTCGAATTAAGTGTGCCTTCGAATTAACCGTGTTCGAATTAACCGGGCCGAACCTGCAGTATTGATCCTAGCCTCACTGACTGAAAGCCAAGTGGATTCCCTGCTATAGGTAAATGCTGTGTAGACCTCTGTATTATTGTGAAAGTTGATGTTCAGAAACAACGTTGGGGTTTCCGAGTTGTGCCTCATTCATTGGATATCAACTTGTTAACCATGACAATATATTGCAATGAATGCGTGAATTGCAGAGCGAACCATTCTTGCCTAGAAATGTGTTTTTCTTTAAAACTGTACACTGAGGTTTGTGAACAGTGAAAAGCTGTTTGTTGGGACACACCAACATCAAAGTAAAACAGCTTCAGAACAAAAGTTTTAGCTGAGGTTCCGATGAGAAACTTCATATTGTGATTATTCAATGTCACTTTCGAACGAATTTCACTTAAAATTCTAATAATTGCAATTGGTGACCTTCAAACATTGCAATTAGACTGTTTTGTACTGTGATTTTAGAGTAAATTCTCTTGTGGAAAATAGTGAAATGCCTTTGGAAAACTTTTGACTTTTGAAGACTTTTTAAATTTTATTCTTTTAATCAGGAGTAACGACTGCCCTCAGCAGTCATCATGGATTACCATACATTTATTAAACTCAATTCATTTTGGCTACTTTGCTGCATTATATCGGATTACAGGATATTTAGTGTCAAAAGTTCGACAAGCAGGAGTTATTGTAAGTATTAGACTATTTATTTTGCACTCATGTTACATGTGGTCGACAAATTTATTGTTCAATTGGGTTACGATTCATGATTTCAGAAGAAGGCTAGACTATGCAATTGATCATATCAACAGATTTCAATATCACAAGCTGAATTCAACTTGAGCTACTAACTTTAGTGTCATGACTTTTTTGCTACTGCACATGTGTAATTTATAATAATTGTCAAGCAAATTATTAAACTTTCCTAATCTTTTGGAATAGAAAAAAGAACAGTTATTGTCCACCAAAGGACTTATTTAGAGGTCATGCACCCTGCTGAAAACTCTTTCTTCTTCGAGGATTTCACGAGAATCCTGATTTTCTTTTTACAATAGTCGCCTGTGAGATCTGAGCAACACGCAACTAAAGTGCAATTGAGTTTTTCACGATAGGCGTTTCTGTCAGATCATCTGACAGGTCTCTGTGCCGGGAAGAGCAAAAAAAATTCGTCAACAATTTTTGAAACCAGGACCTCCGGATCCTAAGACCAATGCTCTACCCCTGAGCTAGGGAGGAATCTGTTGGGCAGGAGATTTCTGAAGTGAGCTTTGTTTCATGCATCACTTCACATGTTGTTCATTTATAGAATCCATAGAGCAGGACTTTATAAAGGCCATGAAGATTCAGGCTGGCAACTGAATGTTGACTTATCTCAGGGGTTTAGTATTGGTCTCAGGGTCTGGAGGTCCTGGTTTCGAACCCCACTTGGGACAATTTTTGATGAATTTTTTTTTTTTTGCTCTTCCCTGTGCAAAAATCTGACAGAAACGCCTATCATGAAATTCAGCTGTTTTGGCATTCTTCTTCCCCTGAAACACAAGGCTTGTGCCTTTCTGAACAGAATCAACTTGATGTAGCTTATGAGGCTGTATTTACACATTTTAGTGGTCTTAGCATGTACAATAGCAATATTGTCATTTAAACCAGCTAGTAGCTCACTGATGCTGTCGTTGTGTCTTTTCATAATAAAATATTTATATTTCGGGATTTTTGCTGTTCTTTGCAGCCATTTCAGTTACAGTTATTGCATTGACTGTTTTATGCTGTTTTTGAGTGCTTTGTGAGTGCAAGACAAAAGAACACTCACCATTTAGCATGAGAGAACTATTACATTCTGGTTGTAAAGCATATATTTTGAATTCCAGTGCCTCTCCTTTAGTTTGGAGTCTAGCCACAAAGGGTAGTCTCTAAAAGTTTGCCAGTATTCTGCAATTTCAAAAAGGCACTGGTGGTACTAATTACAATTCCCTTTTGTGCCTTTCCCCACTTACATGAACAGTAACTGCAAATTGTCACCCACTGAGATAGATGAGAAGAGTTGCTACTGCCTTCTCAAAGAAGACATAATCAGTTACAATATTGGTGAGAGAGATAAAAAATTATGCAATATGTGTGTCTTGGCTGAATGCATAAGACAAATACAGGTCTTTTGAATGGAATGCCAGTTCCACCTTTTTGTTTTTGACTTAGTGGGACCATTATGACAGTGATTGATTGCAGACACCTTGAAAACTTGACATGGCATGTCTGCACATGTGATGAATTTTCATGAACAAAGTTTTAGCAATCTGTGTTCTCATAGAAAAAATAGCCTGGTGCCAGACTGAGGTGGTTTGAGTAATTGTTGTGTCAAAAATAACAAAAATTTCTGTAAGAAAGTGTTCTGAATATTCAGTTAGCATAATTAAGCCCAAAATTCATAGTAAGATCCATTGTATTGTATACTTTCTCATTAAAAAGCCTTTCACCCTGTGAGGGGGTGTGGGGAGCAAAGGCCCCTACAGACCCACAGCATACAACTACTAATGCTGTAGGAGCTACAGCCTGTCTCAAGTCAGGACCTGCAAACAACCTGATCAATTTTACAGTTTTCTTACTAATCCATTATGGTTGTGTCTCATATTGGTGGGTTTCAATCCATGACAATCCAAGATCAGCAGGCATGACCAGTCCAATGTATGAGGTATTTGTTGGGTCCTAACTTGAGACATGTCCTGGTAAAAATCTGATTGATTTTACCAATGTTTCAATGATAACTTCACCCATAGGGGAGCCTGACACCCCTGGACCCTCATCCCTGACATCCTGTAGACCCAAACAACATGATACCCAAACCCCACACCACTTACACTCCCTGGCAAAGTTTTATGTACAGTTTAGTTACTATTTTATAGGCAGGACCACCTATTCTTATCAAATTCCCTTCAATAGATAATGATTAAAATGATAATGTGTCATTTTGGTGGGTTTCAATCCATGGCAATTCATAATCATCAGACACTGTCAGCCCAGTGTACCATGTTAACAATTTGCAGATCCTGACTTGAGACAAATCCCAGTAAAATCTATTTTACCAATGTCCCAGTGTTCAAGTCACCATAGTTGAAACCCTCAGCATATTTGTGCCTAGTGAAGTCCAAATTTTAACATTTTGCCACATTACAAATATTTTGAAAGATAATGATTCATGAAAATCAAAAATTGGAAAAAATGATCAAGCCACTACCCCTAATCATACCCCTTGACCCCTACTACCTGATAATGCTTAAATACCAGAGCACCAATAGAACTGAAAATTAGCACCTATAATAACCACTTGCAACAACTAGATATCCCTTTTGATGATTTATGATGCATCAAAATTGTAGATTAATTAACCTCACAACACTCAAACGCCTTTGGTGTATTTCAATTCTTTGAAATCAAAAATTGGCAGATAATGTCAATATCTTCATACCTCCCACACTCATGACACCCCCAGACCCTCTACATGCATAGACCCCACATCCCAACACCCTGGACCCAACCATTTACACCCCATTAGAAGATTTCTTTTGAATTAAGAGGCCGAAATCACATCCAAACAGGCAATAGAATCCCGTGTTTCGCACGTTTGCAGATTTAGTGAAAGAGGTTGTAACGAGGCAGACCACTAATAGGTTCAGGCGTAATTCCCAATTTTCTTCTTATTGCTGGCAGACTTTTGTGTACTATTCCATGGGCATGACCACCGAGTATTATCGAATTCCATTCAATTGACAAACAACAAACAGTTCTTTGTATCTGCAAGAAAAGAACTGTGGCAGTCTGGTTCACTAAATTAAACATGATGTTGTTAATGGGCTTGGAGCTGTGTCATTGAAAATGATCGAAATTGGGAAGGATTGTTTAGGGACAATCCTCAGAAAATCGCCGAAACCTAAAGTTTCTAGATCATTACTAGAAATTAGCGTCGGGTATCCAATTACATACACGGACACTAATTGCAATGCTATTTTATTCATAGACACCCCGACAATGCCTGGAAGAACAATGCCCATTGG
>JBCAUG010731510.1:0-11963 GCA_038406175.1 Haplosyllis leylae | reverse complement strand
AGATTTCGACTTGAATTTCACTTGCATTAACAGTGTTTGTTCATGTTTTTCTATGGGCCTGTGGCAAAAGTGTTTAGTATGGTAACTTTACTTTATTCAAAATCACCACACAATTAGGTTTGGTAACTACTTTCCAAAATCACCTTCAAGACCTTGGAATCTTTTGTCCAATCAGAGAGGTCAGTAGGTCTATGCTAGCACCAGGCCAGCTGGATCAAAGATCTGGGCGCTGGCACGGGGAGATAATCACCTCGATCCCTCATTAGGGTGGCATAACTCCGGAGCTTGATGGATGACCTCTGACCCCTCAGGGCCATTTAAACGACCTCTTTCATCACACAGCTAAAGGAAGAGGCCAGCCAATGTGGATAAAATCCACGGGGAAAAGAAAGAAACACCACACTAACCAAAATGTTTCCCCCAAATTCTGTGACTCCTAAAAATTAACGTGGACATAATCGTTCCCATGACTCTTCGTCAAAGTTAATATCCAGAACATGTAATTTTGATGCAGTAAGTAAGGTAACAATTTTACAGTCAGTATGTTGAATTTACGATTTTCTTTCATATTACAACTGAATTTTTACGTATTTTCACACATTTATGCCTTCGATGTTACTTTGATGTTTAGTTTATAATATTAACTTTTGACTCTTGATGCAATAGTGAAATTCCGGTTTGGAAAATCCAAAACTCATTTCGATGGAAATAGTCTGGTAATTTGTTGTATTCAAGAGAGAACAAGTGTTGTCTCTGAACATCTCACGACTTCTTTAACTATGTAAGATCCTGATTATGTGGGACATCAAGACGTCACCATGATCAGATTATCTCACTAAGAATAGGATGCAGTCTGCTGTTGGTACACAAATTAGGTAAAACGTAGTTTCAATAACGACAGTGGTGGAAAATCCCTGAAAAATATTGAGTCAGGTTGAGAGTAAACTGCAAGAAGTATTTTACACTATTGCCGTCGTTTCCTTCGAAAATTCATCCAAAACTGAAAACTACCTATTTTTGCAATGTATTATCTCTGTCCGCTGTGCTTGAAAGATATTTAGGTTTACCCTAAATATATTCACAAAATTCATTGAATTTAATGGCAAATTTTTACAAAGGTGATTATTCGAGCCTGAAACTTCTTGTGTAAGAGACCAAGATGTTACCACACAACAAGCAAGACACAGATAGTATCAAGATAAGATAGGATCTTCAAAAACACCAATCCATGCTTCAGTGATTTATCACGTTCTCTGATTTCACTAAATTACCATAAGTTAGTTCTCACATTTGGTGAAGATAACAAAATTCGGACTAACTTCATAGAAGGTACTGTACGTCGAGTTGAGTATAATTGTAAGAAACAAGGAAAATTACCACTTCTGGCAATGATATCTTTCACGATGTTACTCAGACTGATCACCAATTTCACTTTCCGACGGTGTGACGCTGGAGAACGGATGCAATTTGTGTAGGAAATGAAGACCCGGAAACTCATGACGTGGATAATATAGTGTACGTACTCAACAGTTGATCGAAATAAAACAAAAGAGCTCAAAAGACAGGTTAGATATGCCTGATTACTGATGTGTATTCTGATGCTTACTTTGTAACCGGATATTTATAGTTTTGACAGCATCACGCAAAAATATACGGAAGTAGTGCAAGGTTACAGTTTGCGAAATTGTCTATTTTTATTAATAGTCACGAACATCAATGCCGATGAAACAATGAAATGTATTTTACAAGTTGTGGTTTTGGACTATCTCCACCACAGGTAAAATCCATTTATTTTTTAAACTAAAAATACAAAAAATGCTTAAAAATCTTAAAAAAGATATTAGAATAGTGAATGTAGTAAGATAAACGTCAAAGCGAAGTCCCTGTTCGTCACTTACATAATATCCACGAATTCCGAGAATCGTTTAGGAAACCCAGTTCTTAATTGTCCTGGGCATTTTATATGCTATTTTCCGCGATGAATTAGCACTTTTGACATCCATTTCACTTCCAAGACATCAAAAGGAGGGTCATATTTTATGTCAATTATGTCAATTTTATGGAGTATGATGGATGTATTGGTGATGCGACATGAAAAATGAAACACTATTCCAAATATAGCGTGAATAGTTTAAGGGCCTACCCACACCGAGCGGCAGCGGCAGCAACAAGAGAAGGGTCCTACTGAATTATACCAGTATCATTCACACCGAGCGGCAGCGGCATCGCTAGCGTCAAAAAATCAAATGGGTTCTGGACCGATTTTGGAGCGATGACGCTGCCGCTGCCGCTGACGCTCGGTGTGAACAGGCCTTAACTGAAGGCAAAGTTTGAAATTTGAGAAAAGTCTGAACATTGATTTACTGTTCGTCCACGCGACATTAGTTGGAATTGTGCACATAAGAACAATTTTTTATCAACATGCTGGAAGAATATCTAATTCTTCGCAAATAGTTTTACAATGGTTGTCTGTAACAAAAATTTTAGTTGCTCTTTGAACACCAAATTCTGACTAAACTGAAAACATTCACACAGACGACCATTATAAATCGATATATTTACGAACCAGTCAGAATTGCATATTCTTCGGTGGTGTTTGTATCATGTGTTGCAAGATGGAATGAACACCATTTTGAAAACATGGATAAATACATTTATTTGACTGAATGCGTCGCTTTGACAACTAGATTGTAATGGATACAGACCTAAACCCATGATATTTAGGACCGCCGTGTTTCATGTTACTTACTGACTTTACTATAATTTCCCTGTGGGTAAGAGATTTTCATTACTTAAGAGTTGTGGGTATTATGCACCATAAATAAACCATGTGGTTTCAGACTGGATATGCACAGAAGGTTTAACTTGCCATCAATCACATATTGTACTGATAAATTAAGTCATTCAATGGTTGTAAAGAAGTCTTTGACAATATTATTATTGGGCTTCTTTCAAAGTTATAAAGTATTAAACACGTTCCTTGTCGCTTGTCTCCACAGTAATACTGTTGCTGTCACAAGCTATATTATCGTAAAGATACAAGAGTAACAGATTACGAAAAATAGTACGATAAGTAACCATTGTAACTGCTCTAAAGAATGGTGTCTTCATAACACAGGCAAGAAAACATATTCAAGATTTCCTACATGAGAACGCCTCACAACCAAGAAGTGTGTATTGCACACCAGTTTGTTACACGTTACAGCCATTTAACCGGTCATAAATAATTTTATGATTTACAATATTGCATGCCACAATACAGTGTAATTGAAATGGGAGCTAGAGACTTGGAAACCGCTGGTAACAATTCGGGAAGGTTTATTCCAGTTTACCTGACCGATTGCTATGGAGTACAGGGACAATGTGCTGTGAACATCATTCAACATTAGAAGCCATCGGATCATCAGACTTACCAATGCAAAGATCTTCCTGGGTAACTAGATCTACATCTCCCTACAGTTGTTGAAATAACGAATACATTTTGGGTAACACAGTTCAAGGTATCTTCATAGGAAAAAAAGTATCACCTAAACACAGCTGTAATTTGTCCTTTCACCTAACAATGTGATTTTCACTCATGAAATCCTACAGAGGAAGATATGCGCTTTGTTTTGGGAGCCAACACACTATTGCTTCACTACCCAGGTACTAAGTGAGGTTACCGTATTCAAGTACATCAAGACATCTTAACGTACTTAAACTGAAGACATGTGACAGCCTAAGCTTTAACTAGTATCTCTGATATCAAAATTGAGTCGAAATGGTTAAATGTTCATCTCATGAACTTTGTTGAAAGATTGATTCAGTACTGATTTAAAACACGAGAACGAAATGAAAATTAGTGGTTCAAAGAAGGCTGACATCATCCATACATGGGTAATGTGGACACGATTGTGGGAAAGAAGAAATGAAAGAAAAAGCACTTAGCCTGAAGGCAGCTTGTCTTGACCTCGAAACCTTTAATTTGATTCAGGACAGCTTTTCCTCCAGTTTCAGTTATGTGATACTAACAAGAATATTGCATTGATTGTAACTGTTGACTTCGGAATATTAATTTTGGACAGCATTCGGGAAATGAGTGATTCATCACGAAACTGTCTTAATTTTCTACACAATGAAGCCCATTTCAAGGCAACTACTTCACTGACATGAAATGTGGCATCCAGAAGTCTGCAAATGTCATGTTACCTGGATTTTACCATCATTAAAATTTTGCTAAGCAAACTCGTATAACAACAGAATAGTAGACTAATAGTAGACACATAGAGACTAATTAAAAGTTTGAAACTTTAAGATTTGTATGCTGGAAAAGAAGGAGGTTTGGAAGAGACGAGGATTTTCGTCTTCATCGTGTTCAGTCTTGTATGTGTTTTGCATTGATAGTTTAATGTTGGAAAGAAATGTCAGTAGGAATCATCTGCCAAGAGTTAGAATGTGCTTTAATCCCCTGACTCCCATTAGGATTATAAATGTGTTCCTCTTGGTGACCTAGCCTGCATCCTGAATTCGGCATAAAATTTGAAAACCTTCATAAACAATATCAAACACACTGCATTAAAAAATTTATTCCAATGTCTTACACCGCTGTCTGGATCATTTTTCACATTTCAAACAAGCCAAGTTCAAGAAGTTTAGATACTACTCAAAATACACCATCCTAATAGGGCATTTGTTGCACAGATGTTGCTTGGACAGCTGTGAAATACTAATAAAAATGGAAACATCCACATTTTTGGAGATTTGGTCAAATTCTATTTACTTTTAATACACAGACTAATTAGAAATCATTCTGTGTAAAAATGAATTGATTGTGGAAGATCTATGTTTTTCATCCAAATATGATCAGAGATGCTTTAGGTTGCCATGTATGTCCCTTCATTTCATCTACCAGTAACATTTGTGCCAGAAGTCCATGGTTTACTTTTTTACGATAAGGCGGTGTGCTATCTTCGACTTTATCGGATCAATTGCCTGTAGTAAAGGATCTGCTTTACTTACAACTTACTTGTCATATGACTATATTTCTGTCAGGGATGAACTTCATGGAATGATATATTGACTCTATGGACTATTTGCATTCAGAAATGACTATTGAGAGGTTTTCCAATCAACCTTACTAAATAATGCCAGCAATAGGCCTCCATTTACGAGGGTAGAGTTCGACTCTTTCAGAAATGATATCATTAAAATGTATGAATGGCAAAGCATATTGCATTGTCTTTACCAGCAAGTGTGATCATTTTTCAAATAAGGGGATCACTTAGGAGAATAAATATTAAAATTAATATTTGGTAAAATGCAATGAGAGTTTTGTGTAAATAATCATATGATCGTATAAAATAGCATGGATGGTACTGCTCACCTTGCAAATTAATACCACCAAACCAACAAAGAGGGAAAATTACACAATTGAGCAATCCGCTATTTTGAATAATTGTCTAAATATGGTCCGTGTACATACATTCCTTAAATTTAGAGTGCTTACAGTTCCAACAACGATGGTACCGCATCCCCGATGAACTGCAGGAGTAGATCATCACAGAGTTACTCTTCAAGGATAATAAGCGTGTACAGATAGTAAATAGATAGAGGATGAGATCAGGGAGGGACGGAGGTTGTGTGGGGGATGCTTGATAAGTTTGCTCACTGAGATATGGATATCGAATAGGGGAGTTTTTATCAGACATGTTCATCTTGCAACATCATGATGAGCTGGATATTATCTATTTGCCGCTGTAATTTGTTTCCAAATCAAATTTAGTAGACGTTTCTTGATCTGAGATCTGATTATATTGATGAAGCCAAGAATATTCCAAGATAAACTATGATTTGCAATAGACCTATTACTTAATAATAGAAAAAATACAATGTATACCATACTGTTTTAAGACTAAAGTTTGCTCCCGATCACCCGTTTTGATGAGGAAATTTAATTTTCAGATGTACAATCAGGGGAAGGTTGGCTGTATAAAACGTGCCTTTCGTAATGAAACTCTTTTTGTGATATTTCTTGACCACGATCAGAATGAAAGTTGAAAGATGGTAATACTGTCAGACTAAATTTATAGATTTATGACGTATGGCTTAAAAACTTTTATAATATTAATAAAACCGGAAATGTCACGATGGTGCCGATAGTTTTCATACCTTTGAATGATACTGTCAATTTATAAGAAAAAAATAACCCAGGGTAGCTAAGTTATAACATCCAGACTGGAATCCGATAATGGGAGTGGATTCCCTGTGGTGGCATTAGTTACTCAGTCTGTAATGTGCATTTCATCCACTATTGAATGAAGACCAAATGTCCAAGACTGTAAGCTAGATACCAGATTGTACGTTATAATTCGACAAGCAATCGCTACGAGTTCAAAGAATTTGGCAATTTAGTTGACACTCTTTATTACTAGCGATGTCAAAACAAGCAGAGAAGGAACCCCACAAAACCATTCTACGAAATAATCAAAACATAGATTGTCAGCCGCCTTAATTGAGCAGCATCCCTTTTACAGGAATTGCTATTATTAAAGGAAATAGCGTTGATGTATTGTTTTCAGTTTGTTTGTCCTTCCACCACGGCAGGGGGGGTACCCCTAGTCTCTGATCCCATGTCCTTTCCAGAGAGTATTCCTGGCCTCTGGTCCCAGGTCCTTTCCAGGGGGTTACCCCTAGTCTTGTCAATGGTCCCATCTAAAGTCCTGTCCCTTGTCATTTGAGGGAAGAAGGAGGGGGCTACCTCCAGTCAGGATAGGGTGCCCTTCCCTCTGGCCAGGACAAGGGTAGCTCCCTCTCCTCCAAGCGTTACTGCAACGAAGGTACATTTCTTTTTCTTTTTTTTTTTACATCTTTTTGCACAGATACCCTGAGCAGATTCGTATCTGTCCGCGTTAAAATAAAATATGCGCATCTGTTTTAAGTGGTGACATACATGGAACAGGTAATGTGACCTTCAGGCAAGTGGTCTGACCCTCGGTTCAGTGGCAGCATACTGATACCTGAGATGACTTCTATTTACAGGACTTATTACATTGACCCACTTTCCTTAAAGCTACCTTGTATCATAAAACTGTCGTCGTGCAGGTAATGAAATGGGTGGTAAGAGTTTTATGACAGAGATATAAACCATAAAAAGATTATGATAAGGAAACAGAAGGAGTTGTAGGGGATAAACAATTCAAGCAAGTGATATATCTTCCAGTTGGAGACCAAGTCCCGTGAAGACTCCAAAAGATGTTTTAACTTCTTTCAGGTAGCCTTTAAAAAGATCTTTCTTAACAATTTTTTATATTAGCCGCCCGTATACGTAGTACGACGGGGGGCTACGGTTTCAGTTTGTTTGCCTGTACACTGGTGGTTGTAATTAGATCAAACATTGCAGTCATTGATGCTGACTATATTATTCCCCAAAAATAGCAATAGAATTCAAATTCTCAGAAATTTAAACTTTACCTGCTTTGAAAGTTATTGGGATCAGATTTTTGTAATTTTTACAAAAGATAATGAATATCTGCATTAGGAAAAATGTTCAAAGAGCCTGTAAAATGTGAAAATAAATTTTGCGTGAAACCCTATGAAAAATTGCAATTTTTTCACATTATTTCTATAGTGCAAAGACACAAGTTCTTGATATTAGGTTGGAAATAAAGGTAAATAAAAAAGTAACTGAAACCAAACATTCAGAAACTGAAATGAATGGTGCAAACATCTATTTCACAATTAAAACAATAGGATCATTATATATTTCATGTATATGGTCATTGGGTCAGAAGATTTTGCCAGGCACTAATTCAGCATCCCCATCTGAATATGACCTGTGATGTTGATTTTTCATTTTGCAGTTCCCTCGAAATCACCATCCACAACAAAAGCAATTGAAAATAAACAACTGTCAATACAAAGTGCTGCGTGAAAATTTTCACTTGCCAAAGTTCATTGCCCAGAAACTAGTGTGATTTAACCTAAGCTGAATCTGTCATTTCATTTGAAATAATTTCAAAATTTTCTCGGCGCCAAAATGACATGAATTGGAAACGTAGAATTCTAAGGCTAATCTAAAAATTCACAATTTTTACTGTGTAATTCTAGGAAACGGAAGCGACCCGGAATTTAAAAAGATGGCGATAAATGAGTAGAATGCTACACGAAGAAGAATTTTTTTGGGAATGCAACTGCACAAAAAAAAAACTCACATAGAATGTAGAAGTTTAACAGGAAACTATTTCCAATATCGCACTCGAACGACATATCATTAAAATTTCTCCTGGATTTGAAGCCCATTTAAACTTTAGAATAACGATTATCCGGAAGCGAAAAAAGCAAACTTCAACACTAATTACCTTTATTATATTCATTAGTACCTTGTAACCGCACGCTTCTCTGACATTTACCGATGTAAAAAGCTGTAGTTAGGGGTTATAAAGTTAATGAGACTGCATGACGATCCTACTGTGTGTCACTAACGAGGACAATCAGTCTCCCTGTAAAGTATTCCAGTGCTCAGTTAAAGTTGCTTTTACTGATGTATTGCCATTTTTAACTTCAGCACTTTTGAGTGTAAAGTCGGTGACAAACTTGCACAACTTCCTCTGGATTATCACTCGGGAGTGAAAAAAGTGCAACCTGATTAGGGGTCTCCAGAGTACCTAAATATACTCTGGAAATAGAGAAGAACCAAGTGCGTCTAGTGAGGCTTTCAATTTCAAACTTCAGTGCTTAAAAGTGGAAAAAATACAAACTGAGAAACTTCTGAGACTTCTAAGGATAATAATTTCTGAAATCACTTTTCCTGCGGCCTAAAAGTACAACGCAGAGATGGGTTACAACCACTGGCACTGTTTCACTGCACTGACCCTGGGGAAAGACAAAATGTTGACATCTGAAACCACTTCAATCAACATCATTCATTACACTGACCCATTTCCTAAAACACCATTTACTTTTGAAAGTCGAAAAGAAGGTCGTAGTTTCTGAAAGAAATCCGCAATCACGATATGATTGAACCGAATGCTCCGTCCACAGCGCTTCTAAATGAAACATGTTAATCACATCTTCTGTCAGATGTAAGATAATAATTCACGAAACAGCACGCAATCCGCTTATTCTAAATGCCAGATGTGGAACTAGAAGCATGAATGCTTTGTAGGCAGAAGCAGATTAATTGTTGGTAAAAAATGTCTCTCCAGTGTAATTAATTGTTTCTCTCGCAAATTGTAGACACACAATGATTTCTTACATTAAGCTTGAAAGACTTTTGTGCAAGGAACTCCCCATCTTCTCATGCTTCTGTGTTATTAGTTGCTACTTCTCTGGTGGTACCTGTCAGGCCTCAGAAATTGACCTGCTCAGAAAGCTGCAATATTCTAAATGGCCGAAAAAATCAGTAAGATGACTTCAGAGATCCAGCAATAATGCTGTTCCGGAATGGCGGTTGTAGTTGATTTAATTTGAAAAAGACTTCATTTCTTTCAATGTGTAAGCTTTTAAGATGAGCTACACGTGAGAAAATGTTTTCACTGTCACTAAACATAACCTAATCGCTCGGCTGGTAATTTACACGTTTTGTTTGCTATCAAACGGAAAGATAATCAGCAGGCACTGAACCTAGTAATTTTTGGAAAGATAGCATGAATAAACTCCAAAAAGATTTGTCATTTTTGTCACATTAAAAAGCCATGGTGATCCTATTTGAGTTTTCACGTAGATCCAGTACAGAAGAAGAGATCTCCACAGTAATGAAATGGCATGACATACCTGCTGACACCCATGTCCTAACAGTCATTAGTGAGACAAACAACATTCCAACTTTTTGATTGTGCCTATTACGGAGACTGATTGGAATAGGCAAAAAGTCATCCAGACAGAACCACACAGTCTGTGGCAGATAGTGCGGCACAACAACACCATTAAAGTAGACATGACTAGCTTCATTTTACTGTGCGCTACCATCTTCGGTTCTGATTGAATTCTGCTATTCTATTTGGACAGGATTACTGATTGAAAGTACATATCACATCAACAAGAACGTTAATATAACCACTGACAGCAGAGAAATTTTTACATTGATTTAGAAATAGCATCAAAAGACTAATTACAGCGGCCTTCAAAATACCTGACACAAAAAGAAAATTCACACAGTTTGCACCGGATATCGGATGACAATATCCAGAAAACATTTTTGACAATTGGATATCAAATTCAAATCTCTCAACTAAATTTACAATCTTAAATTGTTCACGCATGACGTCTCCGTCGACAGTTGTGCTGGCCCGATACCACAGTGCTCCTTTGTGACAATAAGAGCCAAGAGATAATGATAAGACACGGGGGCAGCAAGAGGAAACGACAGAGACTGCAACGATACTTAATTAGTCTGCACGCTGAGATATGAATACCTAATGGACATTTTTGTATCAGACACGCTCATCTTACAACAACTTCATGATAAGCAACATAATGTCGATAAATCTTTTACCATAATCTAATTTCTTTACATTCGGATTGTTGGAAGAGAAAGAAGAAGCTTCTGTAGCAGAACACTGGAAGGATATAGATCTACAAGTATCTGGATTACATCAGAGATTAGAACTAACACAGGGACTACGAGTTCGTCAACGTCCGCTGAACCAAAAAATTAACAAAATTTAGCGATAATATTCTAAGTGCCTTCAAGAAAACATTAGAAGGTACTGTGTATTCAAAGGTAAGAATGAAGTCCAAGTAACCTGACTCTGTTGTGTGATTTTGTTGGAACTCAAAAACTCCTATATCACATCATTTGGACAATATGTAGGAACCACGCTAATCTACATCACAACAGTGAATTGTTTTAAACGTATCTAATGGTGTCAAGGGTCACATTCAAATTGGTATACGGACCAGGGTGCCATACAATAATTGATGACTTCAGGACCATTTACGGAATATCAACAGGAAAAATGGCACTTGTATTTTCATTCTATATAAACTTTGATACAAATGCATTATCTAATATTCGGTAATCAATAAATTTTGCCATATTATTCCACTAATTCCAGTATAGTTTATTGTTGGATATTTGGCCAGTGATTGATTATTCCACTTAAAAGAATTGCTCACTGATCAAAGTGCATCAGTGGACTACTGGTCAGTAAAGGAATTCTTTCAAGTGGAATATACAATCATTGGCCAAATATGAGATACAGAAATAATGAGAACCAGTGTATTACCATATTTGAAAACCCACAAATGCATGTAGTGCATGAGTGGCATTTTAAAGTGATAATATAATGTTTGAGGTTATTTGAGAATTTTAAAACACTTTTCACAATAGAACTATTGGCCATGAATAATGTTTAGATGCTTTCATTGAACTTCCTGGTACAATAGACATTTAAATTGGCTTTGTTTTCGTTGCTAAACTGTCATTCCAATTTTGAAGTTCAGATAGAGTGGATGCACTGTGTCAAACCATGTTTAGAGAAATCAATGAGACAAACACTTGTATTTCATTGGAAATTTATATGTTTCTAAACATGTAAAAGACATATGGATAGGCTTATTACTTTTGAATTTATAGCTGTTTGAAACTCACACATGGAACTTTCCAGATACATTCAGCTGAGAGCCTGACATGAGCTGGTGGCAAGTGGGGCAATGGAATAATTGTGACCTGGTGTCACTTCAATGAAAAGGCAATTGTGGAATTGTATTCATGGATTTTAATTAGTTTTGTTAATTAAACTTATCAGTGGCTTTCCTCAAATACAATTACACCTTTTTATGAATATAAAAAAACCTGAAAAGTATGCACTTTGGTGAGTAAATAATTCTTTCAAGTGGAATATTCAATCACTAGCCAAATACCCAATAATAAATGATTCTGGAATTGGTGGCATAATATGGCAAAATTTATTCATATATTTGTAAAAAAGTTTGAATAGAATGAAAACACAAGTGCCATTTGTCCTATTGATATTTTAAGAATG
>JBCAUG010731499.1:0-11964 GCA_038406175.1 Haplosyllis leylae | reverse complement strand
GAAAGTAATGGCATTTGAATTGGTAACACAAAGTTGACAATATTGCCAACTTTGTGTGATACGGGAAAACTCGAATAAGAAGCCACAGTGGAAATTATCAACATATAATTTCACCTCCGATGAATAGACGAAAGGTGCCAGAATGATTTAAGGAGGTTTATGTAATTGCTATTGCCTTCACTCCAGTGAATGACGAAGGAAATAATACAAACTTATGCTCAAGGCCGTTGTGATGCAGATTTCCAACTTCAGACTGCAACTAACTGCAGTAATGATTATTTTTCATAATTCTTTTTCTATTTGATCAATTCATCTCGTACAATGCACAGTGAGATAGAATGAGATGGCCTTGCCAAACCCATAGAAAAAACTAAAGATTTCCGTCGAAGCAAATACCTGACACCTGATGTGAGGCAACTATGTTCGTAATAAGATATAAAATCCATAGTTAGGGTACTATCAAATTCTGTCTATCACAAATATTATAACTTTAATTTGCATACCTGACTATCATTACATTTAATCAAATTCATCAAATTACACAAGAAATTCATGAGAAAACTCGAATAATGGCTCTGAGTCTGAGTGAAGGGAATGAAAGGTGCAATTTGGACAGATTCAGAGATTATCTCTCAAAGTAATTTTGATATTGATGCGTCTCTTGATACCGTTATATTAGGTAGGTTCCGTATGCATTTGACATACTAATATCTGCATGTGTGATCATCTGGGTGAACTGTAGTGATAACTCTAATGCATTGGTTGAGGTAACTGTACAGTAGATATTTATTGTAGTACTTCTAGTCATAGTTACAGGTTCATGATGCAATACATAAAATCATGCCTAAAGGGGCTAACAAGTATCTTAAGTAACAAGTATCACAGTATGTGTTGTACCCTGGCAGAGGGCACTCAGTGGGTAGGTCATTCATGCGTGACTGTTGCCCACTTCAGTCAATTCGCATGTTTGGTGATTATGGTTGCTCGGTACTTAGACATGATGAACCGGGGTCGCTTAGTGCTACCGGAATCTGGCTATGACAGATATGTTTTGAGATATCACCAGAATTGAATGTTGAAGCAATGTTCTGTGTGGTGCTTCAAAACCTGTCGATGCGATGAAGATTTTTCCTGGTTAGACATCAACAAAAAACATTGACTCTCGTTCAGAAGTAAATATTACAGTTGCCTTAAGATCCGAGTCACTGTTGAAAGGAACTTCTCCCCCCGGATTCCATGTCACAATTTGGTCCCAACCCATCCATATATACCAAATTGGAATTTTACAGGTGGAACACCTTGAGTTACAATGTCAGTTCTAAGCACCGACATACTTTTGGTTGCAGGGCTGGAGCTGGAATTTTCAGGAGTTGCTACAGTGAAATGGGAGACCGAGGAAAACAGGTCATCCCGAGGTTCTGCGAGTTCCAACATGACTAGCATGGTGGTGGCGGCTGACCAAGAGAATTATCTCAACCAAAGAGTATCACTGTATGCCAGAGGTAGTTCTAAATGTTCATTTGCTGTCGTATTTTGGATAGTAGAAGAAAGGATAAAGCAGACAAATCTACGGCTTATCAGAAAAGATGTTTGAATTAATGCAGCGAGCACAATTGCTCTGAGAAACTAAAACTGGTGACGTGTACGACTATTTTTCTAACTTTCAGATGAAAGTAGTCCTAATTTCATGGTGAGAAGAGGAAGACACGTCTATCCTTTTCGGATACAATTACCGTTTAGCGTACCGTCCACAATCACGGGTAAGCACGGCAGTGTGAAGTACCATGCACAAGCTACACTTTTCAGACCGTGGCAACCAGAGGAAACGACATTGAAGGAATTCTCAGTGAGGGCAGTTGTGGATCTGGGTACGATTCCACAAGCCTATGTAAGTAAGAGATAAAAAGACGTTTTTTCCATTAGTTTGGGAATACAGTTCCAAATCTAATTTTTATTTGTTCTTGCTGCAAGTTTTAATTAAAATTTCAGTAAGGGTTTTTTTCATTTTTCAGAGACCCATATCCAGTGAACTCTACCGTCCGCATTCTTGCCTATGCTTTGTGGTTGGTCACATTTCAGCCTATTGGAGGTTGGAAAGAATGGGTTACTTACCCGGAGAATCAATTAGAATAACAGGAGAAATACATAATAACAGCAAAATTAGAGTAAAGAAGTCCAAGGCATTGTTGATTCAGGTGGGTCTGGAATATAATGTAAACAAAGAGACCAATGGAATTTTTAAATGATACCAATGGCGATCCTTGTTTTCAGTGGTGGGTCCAGTATCTCTCAGACGGGAGGGGGCGGGAGCCAATCTATTATTTGGCCAATTTTCCCGAGAAAAATGAATGAAAATGAATACATTTTGGTGGAGAGGAGGCGTGCGTCCCTGCAGCCCCCTTGGATCCACCAGTGGTTTTCGATACTTTCAATCAATTCTGACTAGGTTTTACAATGGTGGTCTGTAAGAAAAAATATTTTGAATCATAAATAAACAACCAATACATTTGTCTCGAAAATAATATTGAACTCTTATATTTTATATTGGGGAGAGGCAAACTACATTGGAATTTTTCTAGTATACCTAAGGATGGCTCTGATATTCATAGATAATCCTGTTGGAAGTGAGTTTTAACCATGTGCTTTGTTGGAAATCTCTGAATATCAGAGGCATCCCTCAGTAAGCCGGAAAATTCCAAGGTGATTAGACCCTCCAAAACGAGTCTGATTAGAAAACATAAGATATTCTTATTTTGATCTGCCAGAATAATTAAATTTGTTAGAATCTCGTTTCATGAAAACCCGTATAGGCAAACTGAACCTACTAAACGTGCGAATCAAATTGCTGAGTAATTTTAATTTTGGAGTAAAACTAGTTTCTCAAAATAGATAAAACATTCATCTTGTTCTTTAGCACCTTCGCTATTACGAGAAGTCAGGGAAAACTATGCACGAAAAAAATGAAATAATAGGAATGTCCCGAGGAGAAATTATGCCAGGGAGATCCGATATGTGGAGAGAGGATTTATTAATACCGTCGCACATACCACCTAGTGGACTGAAGGGATGCACTCTCATGGATCTGTGGTATTCGTTAAGGGTATTGTCAACTCAAGATATGATTATAGTTTCAACTACTCAATAGCAATATTATTGCATTCCAAGAGAAAAAAAATGTACCAAGAAAAAATAAATCTACGCATCAATAAATAACTATATAAATTTACGCATCAATGTATCTGTAAATTTTTCCATAAGTTCATCAGTTATTGAAATGATCAATTCCGATGATCAAATGACTGATTCTTTTGCCTGTTTTCAGCTGAAGGTTTACCCTGCTGGACCACTTGAAAAATTAGTGACTAGTACAGACATTATCATTGCTACTATTGGCAGAGGACAAGGTTCTTCCGATCCACACGGAAATAGCAACCCTGGAGTCAGTGATACAGTACTGGATCTGAGTTACTTTATTTGATGTACAGTGGGAAAATGTCTCAATTATGGATATATTAATAAATACGGGGTCTCAAAGTAAGGAACACATGGACAACTAACAAGAGAAATGAAATGCATCTCATAGAATGTATTTGTTCTCATTAGTTATTCAGTTTCAAGGATGCAACTCCAGCAGGTCATTTCCGAGCCATAATAATATAATAACCTGAACACCCTCACATGAAGTTCAAGTTATTCTGAATGCAAATCATTATACATTTTAACAACGAATAATTTATTTATTCATCTTGTCAATACAGAAATATTTAGATTTAAAACAGATCTATTTTCTAGGTTTAAATGTACTATTCATTGTGTTCTTTGAATTTGAAAGAAGGCATTAAGGGAAAGAAAGTAGCCAAAATGTGTACTTAAAATATTCCGAGAAAGCTTTTAAAATATTCAGTAAGAATACACTGCAAATGTGGCAACTTTTCAGGCGAAGAAACAACTCTTTATCCAAAGGGGTAAAAACTGTTTCCTCGCCAAATAAAGGGGCTACACTTGGTTTATTCCATAATAAGAGATTTATTCTACAATAATGTGCATATTATTATTGGGCAGGAGCATAAATTTGAATTTGACACGAGGAAAATAAATATGCAATTTTCAAGGAAGGAAACTGTTCGCCTCTAGAATGTTACAAATGGTATTGTAGGTCAATAACTAGACGTTAAGAACCTTTCGTGGCCTTGCCACACGTTGTGGAATAAAACATTTAGACTGGGCTGAACTTGTTACAGGGTGATGGAGCTCGTTCTAGAGTCAGTACTTTACTTAGCGGCACGACGGTTAACGATTTATCACTCCATGCTGTCGTCTAAAAAAAGTTGACCATTAAATTAGACGGAACCAAGTTGACGCACAAAGTCATATTGTGAGATGATCCCAATTCTATGCAAAAAGAAAAAAAACATACTGTTGGCAAAACCAACTTAAATTGGTTAGTTTTGACCATTTGAAACATTATGTTTTCTGCAATGTTATCAAAAAGGATAATATTTTTAGCAAAATTAAAGTGTATTTATGTATTGTATAAATTATACAAACAAAATAATAAAAAATGTTGCAGAAAATTAGTTTACGCCTTAATTTATCTCAAAAACAGCAAGCTGTTCAGTGTAATTCTCTAAGTTTAAAATTGAAGACAAGAGATTCTGTTGCATCGATAACATTTCCACAAAGGGAATGGAAACGCAATACGGAATACATTTCGTATTTTTTCATCCAAGCTGCAAATTCTTCCTGTGAAGCGCCCCTGGAAGAATCTTTTGGTGTAAATACATGTTTAATAGCCTTAAAATCTTCTGTATCATTGATGCTGTTGGCAATGGATGTTTTTACCAGTATCATCTCACTTACTGAATGTTTGACAGTTTTTGGAACTTTAGAGTGATTCAGAAATGTATGCTCTCTGTATTTAAGAGAAAGCTCCCTGTCCACTGTTGCTATGTTCAGATGCACTTGGGCGTTACACCAAGTGGGACATCCGAGTTTAGTACATCTTTTTGACACAGGCTCAGGGCAGTGAAATCTGGGAAGAATGACAATTCGTCCAAGAATATTGCCAATCAAAAACGCAGTTTTCAAACTTTCAATCTCGGCTTTCCTTGTTTCGATATCTGTTTTGAACTGAATGGTATTTCCAAAGGTTATGTATTTTGCTGTTTCGTTTGAATAGTAGCCATTGGTATCCGAAGTCCACATTAAATGCTCCTTAAATCTGTAAACTTTATTGCTGTATGATATGATATCATTGTTGTGAACGATTACACAGTCTCGGGACAAATTTTCCCCAGCGAACATTCTGCATCCATCATCGAAATACCGAATTCCATTTGGAAAGAGTTTTGGATTAAGAACTTTAACCTCAAGTTCATCATTACTTCTCATGTCGTCGACGATTTGTTGGATAGCATCTTGGTCATTGAATACTTTGGAGAGCTTGTAGCTATCTAATGCCAACAGATGAAGCTTTACAGTGTTATTTGTCGGAAACGCCAAGTAAAATCCTGTATTCACATTTGATTCGTCGCCTTCACTTTGATAAATTATGTCGCAAAAATCACAGGTCAAGAAGGGAAAAGGATTTTTGAGGAAGATGACATCCACATCCGTGAGAAGAACTCTAAACCCCAAACTTAGTGCTATGGCTGTGGCGAGGGTTTTGTACCCAGTCTTCCTGTTGAATGCCTTTGAGCTGTAATCACTTGTTTCGTGTCCCTGATAGTCAAACCACAGTGTGATTGCGTTAATACCACTGGATGTTAAAATATCCGTAGCTTTTGGGTGAGAACATACAAAAATGTAATTCGTGATGTTAAATTTCTTGAAAGATGTTTCAAACATGTTGATTGCCATATTAACGTAAGCCAGATCCACGGTTGTTATGATGATTGTTTTGTTTTCATCCGCTATCTCGCTGAGAAGGAATTTATATTCCGTGTAGTTCATAAATGTATCACTTTCTAATGTAGAATGGGTCTCATTTGAAGCATCCTTGATATATTTCCTATACAAGTGACCAATAAAGCTTTTCAAATAGAATGCTTTATTGAATGGGTGTAAGGATGAATGTAGGCTCGGTGTTGCAGTGAATCCAGTAAACGTCAGCACTTCTCCCAGAGTCCAGATTCCAGAAACAGATGTATTAAGACGCGTTGACATCACCATCGGATGAATGGAGGTGCGGTTCCCAGATAATTGCCTCACAGGATATTCTCCTCTGACACAACCTTGCTTCATTGATTGATGGTCAACAACATTTCCAGTAAATACAACTACTCGGACGGGATTACTAATCAGGTAAGTACTCTTCAAATAATTCAAAATAAATAAAATTGAAAGAATTGGAAATATAATGAGCGCGAATGCTGTTTTCATTGTTTGCATTCAGGTTTAGAAAGGATTATTGAATATTACACTGTATTCATTTGATAAAATTGAATAGTCCTTTCAATGAAAGAATATCAAGCGTGGCTTATACTAAGTTATAAACAAAATTTTTTTACAGGTCATTGTTATGCAGTCTCATGAAAAATTGACCAAAATGTTATGAAGAAATTAATCTACATTATGCTAATGAGTAACTACACTCCAAAAGGCCTGAAGGATAATATTTGATGGGCCATTTACAGTTGTTTTGTCACAACTATAATGTTGTCACATTGGAACTAATTTATTTGTCGAATTATTTGTTGGACATCCTGAATTTCTCCCATGCAATATATATCGAGGTAGATATCTACTATTCCATCAATCGTACGATTTTCTCAGGTTACGTTTGATAGAAACTTTTTACTCCTATATTTATTATGTAACTGATATCCACTATATTTTCCGAACTAATTATTTGTCCGTATAAAGAATGAAAATTTAAGACAGAGAACTTTTCAAAAGGTTTTAACCAGTCATGAAATTCCTTTTGAGTAGCCCCTGCTTCTAAATTCGAAGGTGTAAAGATTTTTTCCACATCCTTCATGTCCAGATGTGGTGAAATGTGTTGCTGACTAGTTATTTTGGACTTTATGAATATTTTTGGTGACAATGACGTTTTAATACTGGTTGGCACCAATTTGTTACGTAAAAACATGTTTTCTCGATACTTATTTTTCAAGACGTGGTCCATGATTGTCATGTTGTAATGTACGTGAGCTGCACATCTTGGAAAGCGATGTTTCTTAGAACAGATATCCATGGGACATTTGTAGCAGTAAAATTTTGGCAGGATGACAATTCTTTTCAAAATATTACCCAGGACAAATGCTGTTTTCAAAGCCTTTTCTTCCATTTCCCAAGTATGTTTTGCTCCAAAATCAAATGAATTTTCGTACATTAAATATTTGGCCTTTGGGTTCGAATAATACTGATCTTCATCAAGGGACCAGAGCAAATGTTCCCTGAAACGGTATCTTTTGTTGCTGTAAGATGCTATGAAGTTATTATGTACAAGTACGCAGTCGGTGCAAAGGTTATCATCTGCAAACATTCTCTGTCCTTTGTCAAAGTAATAATTTCCGTTCGGAAACAGCTTTAAGTCCAACACCTTAACCTTAAAGTCACTTTGTGACTCCAAATATAAGAGTACTCCATTGAGTGCCTGTTGGTCGTTTATTACTGCCATAGATTTAAAGGTGTTTAACACCATGTGATGCAATTTGATCACATTTTTTGTAGGGATAGCAAAATAAAATCCTGTATTTCTATAATATTCACTTCCCTCGCTTTGAATAATAAGTTCACAGTTCTCACAAGTGAGAAATGGAATTGGATTTTTAAAAAACACAATGTCCACGTCAACCACCAAAACTGAGTATCCCAGGTCTAGTGCCAAAGTCGCTGCCATCGTTTTATATTTGGTTTTCCTGTTAAATGCAAGCGTTGCAAAGTCACTGGGACGTGTTCCGTGAGTGTCGTTCCACAACTGAACGGCGTCAATGCCGTGGTCACTCAGACGTTCTTTGGCTTTTACATGTGAACACAGAAATAGATAATTCGTTAAACCCCATCTTTTAACCGATGTTTTGTAGAAGTTTATTGCCATGTCGACGAAGGAGTAGTCAACTGTCGAAATAATGATGGTGTTTTTCTTGTCTACTTTCTTCGCCAGCAATTTCATATACTCATTTACATTTATCAAAGCCTGTTGCTCCGTTTCCTTTATGATGGAATTTATGGCAGTAACCTCTATCACTTGCTTGCCTTTCAGAGAAACGCCTTTGAAATTTGTCATTGACAACAATCCCGACGTGGGTGCTGTGGAACCATTTCCTTGGATTCTGTTGGACTTTTCCATCATTGTATTTCCTGGCGAATGGTGGCCAGAATGCACTTCGGTGCCACCGTTGGCATTGAGTTGACTTTGCCCATCAGAGTTACCAAGCATAACGACAATGATGACAGCACCAGCGGCACTCAACACATACCATCTGACACTTCTCAGCTTGAAACAACACAAACCTGTTTTTGTAGATAGAGGTATTTAATTGACAAAATGCTTGGAATACAGGAGCAAAGTTTTCACTGCCGTTTCAAAACATTCGAGGTTTTTGTTACAACACAAATCTGACATTTCTGTGTAAAATTGACAGGTTTTAAAAATTTTCAGCAAAAAATTCCCAGTGGGAATTGAACTCACAACACCAACCATCAATGAATTAGAAGTCACGTGCCTATTCCACTCTGCCACCCAGACATTATGCTGAATAGAAGATCCTTCTGCTTCACTTCACTTTTTAGACTATTTTTGGATTATTTCTAGATTCAATTGAGCATGACTTTATAAGGCTCTGACAATCTGAGACTGGCAAGGAATTACAGATTGGCAGAGTTGGATCAGCATTAGACTTCTAATCCAGTGATGGTTGGGGTTGTGAGTTCATTTCCCACTGGGGGTAATTTTACTTTTTTGTTGAAACTTTTTAAAACCCCTCAATGTCAATATTGTACAGAAATACAAGAAATGCCAGATTTGTGTTGAAAACGAAAACCTCGATCGGAGTTTTCCCCAAAAGGGACCGAAATTTAGCGAATTCAGCGAATATGATGAATCACTGAAGAAAGAATTGCAGTCAAATTAAAGATCCCCTCTGTTAACTCTGTTGTGGTAAGGCATTGATCTCTCACACAAGAGGTCACAGGTTCGAATAATGCTTTCACTGTAAATATAAATATTCTTTTCACTGAATTCAACATATTCAGTGAAAATATTCGGAGAAACATAGTTATTGGCATTAGGTTAAGTCATTTGACAAAAAAAGCCGTGATCGAACGAAGACATTCATGTGCTACGAATCTAATCCATGCTTTTTGTACATAACTATTTAAGAAATACTTGCCAGCCATTGTAGATCGAAGATCCCTCATCGCATAGAACTAGTCATTACTGTCTTAAATCAAAGTTGGATAATTAATTCGGTCTTTTTCTTTTTATTGTTCCGCCCAAAGCGCAACCTCAAGCTATCTACACAATATGAATGAGCTATCTTTGAAAAAAATACCTATCTTTGTTTTAATGTATGTGAATAGATAAGAATAAAAATCCGACAGGAAGAGTACGAAAAGTCACAGTGAGAAGGAAACAAAAACAAATATCCATTTGTGGGGTTGCTGATAATCCTGTTTTGAATCCAGTCAAAGTCTGTTTGAATTACATGTTTAAAAATATGATTTTATTTAAACCCTTCATTCAAATCGAACAATGTGCATTAGATAATCAAATTTCACCATTTTTATAACCAATATAACCTACATAACGAAACCATTCATACACCATGCAGGAACATCAATTTAGCTGAAAAATGCTAATTTCTAATTGTTAATATCAATAAGGAGATCCGACTGACGGAGAGACTTTTCAAGATTTGTAATTGCTAAGGGATGATTACTCAGTGTCAAAATTTTAATTTTTTGAATATTTTTTTTCCTAATATATTTCAAAAAGTTAAAAAGTCTCTCCACCAGTCAGATCTTCTTATTAACGTAAAAATGGAAAATTATCATTTTTAGTTAAATACCGCTGTTTTCTTTAAACACTTCAAAATGAAAAAAAAAATTCTCATGGACACCCATTATCAAACCCCTGTCAGAATACTTTGATATTGTTGCATTTGCCAGAACCGATTAATGCTCCTACAGGGTGTCAAAGAACCAATTTGTCTACATCTCAATTATTGTTTCATTAAACCTAACGATCCTTTGTTTGTGAGATGAAACGGCAGGTCGACTGGAAGGAATCTCACTGTTGGTGTCAAAATCGAGCAGGGTGACTTCAGTACCAGGAAGTCGGTCAAATTCATCAAGTGGTAAAACATCTACTGCTGTGGAATCCCTGGAGAATGATCCAAAGGGAAGCATTTCTTCATCCGGTTGTTGTGGCCTCTTGTTAAGTATTCTGATTAATTCTTTTGGATTGTTAATTATAAAACCAAGTCTTTGAGTTAAGTTGTGCAGCGATTTCTTGTCCATATTTTCCAACAGGTTGTAACCTTTTATGTAAAAATGAGGTAAGTTTTTAATTTTTAGAAAATGGTAAAGTTCACCTATTATATCTAGAAAAAGATTTTCTATGATGTTTCTTTGCCACCTTGGCATACAATCAACATCCCTGTCAAAACAGTGGAATAAAACAGTTTTGATTTGATACGAGTCCAAACCGTTAAGAGTGTGTTCCACTGATACTAACGCTTTCAATGCAGTAAATGCTTTCTTTCTCATCCCTCTGTCAGTCTTGTTCATTGTCTCCAATAGTTTCCTTTCTCTCGTCACAAAGTTCATCCTCCACATCATGTCCGAGTTAACATGTTCATCAAACCTGTAAGGTCTTGTCACTAGGAAAGTATCCTCCGCATGTAAGAAGATTGCTGGAGTGATATGAACAACGTGACCATTTAATTTTACCTTTATGGGGGCTTGTCCTTCTTCCATTGTGTATGGTTCTACATACGTTTCTTCATTGTATCGTAGAGCTCGAACCACAAGATCATACACATTTATATTCACTCGTAAGGGAGACAAATGAAGACCGTCTGTGGATCTGCCAAACTGCCATGGATCGTACTTCTTTGCGTCATCGACAAAAAACTTTCTCAGCGGTATCATCCTGTACCCAGGTTCCAGCGTGGGTACTTTCACTGTTTTAATTGGTAGTTCAAACACCAGAAACACATCTACATTTGTGGTGTCCACAACCTGAGTCCCATCCACTGTGCTACCTGCGTACACAGCCCGTGTGAATCTGAATCCTATTCCTCTTCCCAGTTTCGTACATTTGGACAGTAGGGTGGACATGAGTGTTTTAGCTGTCTTCTCTGCAGCTGCCCGATCACTCACCGACGTGATGGCCACTTCATCATAAAACGATTCTAAACTCTTGAACAGAGAGCTTGGAATATCTGTTCCTAAGGATGTCTTCTCTGATATGATCTTCCTTGGAGAGTCCACCAACTCATTCTCTTTGAAAATGGTCCCTGCTTCCCGAGCTGCTTTAAGTCGTACTCGCTTTTTCATTTTCCGGTCCGTTGTTTTCGGCGATATGTTTCGCATCTGTATGCTATTCTTTAAATATCTTTCTGGAGGATTTAGCGCAGTCATTGTTTCATGAGATTCTGAATGAAAAATATGAATTTGTCACTCCATTTGTCATATCAGTTGTTTCTTTCAGTATTAAAGTTCTTTAAAATTATTGAAGCGTACTTTGAAGTAACAAAGTTCCCGTAAAAAATGGATTCTAAATAAAATCAAGCCTAGATTCTTGCAACGTTCAATTCCTGTCAGCTGAAAATTGAAGAATGAACTGTATTTTGACTGCGCTTGACGAAGATCTAAATTCTTGGATCTTCGATCTGCTGATATCTGAGTTCAATGTGTTGTTTACTTTAGTTGAACAACCACCGTGACGTCAAAGCCATGTGTTCCCTCAGAAAATGTAAACAGTGAAACCTCATTGAACACTTGCTGTATTGTCAG
>JBCAUG010731488.1:0-11965 GCA_038406175.1 Haplosyllis leylae | reverse complement strand
GGGAGTGGGGCCAGATGGGAGCAGGGCCAGATGGTGGCAGGGGTTAGGGTCAGATGAGAGCAGGGGTCAGAATCAGGCAGGGTTAGGCCAGGTAGAGGCAGGGGCCAGATGGGGGGTAGTGGGGGTGGAACCAGATGGAAGCAGGGGTTAGATAGGGGCAGGGTTGGGGCCAGATGAGAGCAGGGCCAGATGGAGGCAGGGGGTGGGGCCAGATGGGGTAGGGTTGGGGCCAGGCAGGAGCAGGGGCCAGATGAGGAATAGTGGGGGTGGGGCCAGATGGGGAGTAGTGGGTTGGGCCAGATGGTAGCAGGGGCTAGATGGGGATGGGGGCCCTATCTGCTACCCCATCCCCACTATCTGGTACCCTACCCTTTTTCTGGCACCACATCCTCCCTATCTGGTACCCATCCCTATCTGGTACACCATCCCCTATCTCATACCCCTCCCCTATCTGGTACCCCATCCCCATATCTGGTACCCTATCCCCCTATCTGGTATCCCATCCCCCAATCTGGTGTCCCATCCCATCTATCTGGTGTCCCATCAGGGATAGGGGATGCCCCTACATTAACGAGTCACCAAAGGGGAATTCTTCACTCCTTGATATTTATACTTCTTCAAGAAAAATTGACTTTGGTATAATATTTTGGGGGCTATTGAGGCGACTGTCCTGTAGCAATGGCTATGTGTGACGGTTTATGATGCAATTGTTTTCACAATCTGCACTCGCAATACAGATGCTATTTCAGTCACATTCGAATAAGTATTTAGTACATGACAAATGAGCCAAGACAATCACAGATCAAAATGAGCAGCATCTTCAAAATACATTTGTATTCATTTTTATTCATCAACCAATCATGTTTATAGAAGATAATTAAAGAAAAAATATATTTCTAATACAAAAAAGAGATTCTTTCTAAGTATATTAACCAACGAATTTTACATCTAGATTTTTTCAGAAAACAGCCTTTTCCATTAAAGCCCTCCTTAATCCTCTTTGGGCATTCCTTAAACTTTTTTTCATAATTAATACCTTTGTAATCCCATCTAAGGATGTTTTATATTGACAGCTATACAGTGAATGTACAGTAGAATGCAGAGCTGATGGCCTACAGAAAATCTGACGTGAAAGCTTTGTACCGCAGAGTAGTTCCAAATGGGAGAAAGACTTCTTGTTACCTGGTAATTACGAGGCAAGAAATGGCACCATATTGTGTCATCCTCACACAATGAGATGGATCGTTGGGGTTATTTTCCTGGTGTATAATTTCAAGATCATTATTGCAATTTTAGGGTTTAATACCTGAACATCATTTCAAAATTGTTATGAGCAGTTTTCAAACCACAGAACACAATGTTCCTCAAAGAAGCTTTCAAATCTTTTTTTTTTCAAATTTCCTCTCAGGTTCTGAGTGAAGTTTTCTTATTTGGTACCAAGCGTATTCCGATTCAGAGCAAAGAAATCTCCTAAAAATACTCAATTTGTTTGATCTTTCTCGAACACGTAAACAATTCTGTTATTGCTTCTCAATTTATAATTTAAAAGGTGGAAATGATATATTTCCTACCAAAAATGTACTGATTCAGTTGATAATTAGGATTTTCAAAATTTCAAGTTTTACTTAAGCTAAGGGAGGTGTTGATGATCCCTGGCAGATAACAATTAGAACTTTGTACTTTGTACTCTGAATGAACAGTTGCTTCTAAATGTGGTTTGCGTGACACTTAAGCACCATTGAAAATCACTGCAAATGGCCCCGAAATGATACCTCAATACGTCCAGTTGCATCATATGTACAACAATACACACACCCAACCCCTATTTTTCATCTTTCGTGTTGATGTCAGATTTTCAAAATCCCCAGGCAGATGCACATTCGCCTCATTACACAAAATGTTTCCTTGCCTGGGGTGTATAAGTACTTAATGTTACTTACACTTCACAATATTTAAGATAGCATGTTGCATATTTTAAGATATTATCTGTAGGAAGCTGCAATTAGTGAAAAGTGGGGAGTGTTTCAAAGTTTTACATAACAAATAAGGGTTGATATGGTATGAGAGATAGATACCTCATCACCTTAGACTATCACTGAACCTAGGGGCTAATTATGAAGCTATTTTGCCTTAAATTTCTTAACGCTTCGTAGTGTTAACATTTTAGAAATGTTCTCGGTTACTGTTGGTTTGGTGATGTTTGAATCAAACAATGGAAATTCCTGCCTCAAAATACAATGAGTAGACACAGGATTGAAGTTTCCATCTCAAAAACAAAAAATTCAATTCAAAAAGGGGAGGAATATGCGATTTTAATATTCAATTCATATTGGTTTTCATTTATAACATTTAACCTTGGATAAGATATAAAAAAAAGTTTTTCCATATTTTCAGTTCCAATTCACTGTCACCCAAACTCCCTTGTTATTTTTCTCCTACCTCAGTACTGTACATCTTTCAAATGTGTATCTCTGTTATTGTCTGAAAGTCCATTTAAATCTCATTTGGACCTCTTTAACCCAACATACTAACAAAAAATATAGGTAAAATCAATCATTAACGTGAACCTTGATTTATATTGCTGCATAATATTTTATCACTTCTTTGTTTGGGGTCGGCACCCCTCAAGGACTCTCCTGTCGGAATTAAAAGCTTTGACTCCAAAGTCATTATTTCACCGGTGCGGTAAACGCAATAAATCTGAGAAGTGTGCATCATAGCATCGCACACAGAATGCGACTTTTCATTCTATAGGATGATTTAGATAGTATTTGCATCATATTAGCGCATCAAACAGGGTACAGTTCTGATTGTTTGCAACCGTGGGATGTATGACTGAAGGTGTTAAAGAGCCGATTATTTACGTGAGAAATGTTTCTCCGCACCACTTAGTATTATCTCTAGATCTCCTGACATTGTGGTGAAAGTGGCAGATTTTATGACTAAATTAGGCTAGAAAATACCAGGTAATAGATCTACTACGTAATAGTTCTTCTGGCTCATCTTTTTATGTTTAGACTTTAAATATGAACTGTTCTCTGAAACTCTGAGATTGAAGATATTCAACTCAAATTGAAAAATAGGAAATAACTTTTTCAATTGAAGAACACAATTACAAAAGCTGAAAAGTTGGTTCTATCTCATTTAATTAACACGAAAAGTGGTGTCCTGGTAACATTCACCCTTTTGGAATTAATTAGATTATATCTAATAGTGTCTCCCCAGAAGAATCAAAGACATTCCACAAAAAGTCAATTCCATCACATTGACAGATTTCACACACCTTTCGCAACAAAAACAGCGTGGCATTTTTGAAGCGAAGTTAATTGACAAACACCAAACTAATTTTCTTTCAGTTACATCAAAAGTGCCGCATTCCCAAATTTGGAGTCGTCCCATCCTTACGTCAATCTCTTTTAGAATAAAACAAAAATATTAAGTTTACGTCTTCTTATTGCGTTTGATTATTTCCTGTCTTCAATTCTGTGACTTTGAAGAGTAGGTGATTTTTTCTCAGGAATTTCATCATCAAAGAATTTACACAGGAAATTTCCAGTTAATTTGATTTAAACTACAGGAAAGGTCCCATACCTTTAAAGAAATTTATCGGCAACATGTCTTAACCTGAGGGTCAAATTTGTGGAGTTAAAGATCAACAATTATCCAATCTATTGTAAAGGTTAAGCTTGCACCATTTAAAATATTTACACTTGGTCAATGGGTTCAATTGTGACCTGATCTCTGTCAAGATACGCTTATTGGATAGGCTTCACACGGTAAAACATTTGTCAACAGTGGCACCTAACCAGTTTTCAAAGTAGCAAAAATATCTAAAATTTCATTTATTTATCCAGGCTACCTAAATAAGTCAATTTAAGGCTTCCTTGTACAGGAAAAATAAATCATTTCAATGCGACCACTTTCCTGATTAATTGCTAATATTTGGGTTAAGTCTAAACACATAAAAGTTACGTTCGGTAGAATTGGTGCCATCATTTGTTTTCGGAACTTGTCAATAGTGTCAATGCGGAATTTTTGATTAAGTTAAGAATCCTTTGAACGCATCGTTGTATGTCCTTTTTTGATAAAAACCTTAATTGCAAAGACTACATTGATGAATTGGTGCCAAACGAAACGAAACCCCGTAAGACATTTAATATGTACTTGTGAAATGCATGTCATCGATAGAAGACAGTATTGCAGGTATTTGGGCAAAAATAATGTTGTCAACAACGGTTTTCTCGGAATTTTCATTGCAATTTCATTGAACCAGTTGAAGTTTCGGTACATGAAGTTTTACCAAAAATAAAAAAAAACAAGTAAGTTCACCACACTTTTGTGTGCACTTTGGTCACTAATTTGTCAGAAAAAATAGATCTACAATTTATAAAAAAAAACTATGCCTCCCTTTTTTCTTAGCTATATCCACCATTTTCTGCCCAATGCAAATGTAGGCATATGTTCAGGGCGAGTACTTTTTCACCAAGCTACTATTTTATGCACAACCATTTAAAGAAAACAGTTATGGGTTCTTCAAGTGCACACTTTAACATTTAACAAACAAATTATTTGACCCACACTAATTCCCACCACAGGCAACAGCTGGAAGATTACTATTCGACCAGGTTTTTAACGTCGTTTAACAAGCTTCACCACTACCTCATTATTATTGCAATATTTACAGGTCAGTCATTATTACAGGGAGTTAGGATTTGGCTGCTGCGAAAAATTGTTACCTACGCTTTGTATGGTTATATGATTGAAATATGTGAACTCAGTTGTTCGCTTCTCAGCTGTTGTTCTTTTTTTTTTTTTGGTTGAATTAACCCTTTAAAATCACACTGTAAAGAAGTAGATTAGGAAGATCCCGATCCGGATGGGATCCATATTTGATGAGTAGACTGCCATACATCACTACTGGGCCCTGCCTTTTTGTACTGAATACTTTAAACATACTGGATTTTCCTAAATAACGCAAATCTGACATTTCTGGCAATTTTGTACAAATTGACAAGTAAGGGGTTTTCAAAATCAGTAAAAAATAAAGTTGCCTGCAGTGGAAATCAAACTCACAACACCAACCACCACTGGATTAGAATTCTAATGCCTTACTCACTCAGCCAATCTGTCATTCCTTGCCAGTCTCTGATTTTCAGACCCTTACAAGTCCAAAAAGTGAAGTGGTGCATGAAACAAAGTTCAGTTTAAGGATCTTCTATTCAACACATGTCTGGGTGGCAGAGTGGAAAGGCATCTGCCTTTGAACCCATAGATGGTTGGTGTTATGAGTTCGATTCCCACTGGAGGCAACTTTATTTTTTGCTGATTTTGAAACCCTGTGATGTAAATTTTGTATGAAAATGACAGAAATGTCAGATCTGTGTTATTTAGGAAAAACTCGATTGGCTCTGTGGAGATGACCATGATCACCGTATTTACACTTTCATGACTGCCTACATACACTGGGTGACACAGTCAGGTACCAACCACACTTAGAATCCGCAACCGAAATTATTTTTCATTGCCTGTGGAACATGGTGAATTTCTGAATTTAACACAAGTCAATACATAAAGTAAAAAAGAATAAGTTTCTTGAAACTGAACTAAGCATCCCAAAACAATATATAAAACCCTTCGGAATCTATCCCTTCGCACAAGGTCATCTGCTATTAAGGCAGCAATTTCTCATTTATCAGTAAACTGGTGCAACAGGAAAAAAAAAACAGTCGTTTTAAGAGATAGTGCATTACCTCTTGGGTTCTTAGTAATTATGCTATACTTGACAGCCGTCATTGGAACTATTACGTCAAAAATAGCCATTTCCATTAATTATCGAAGAAATTAAACATCTGTAACTAGTTTCACATCCAAATGGTTAACGCTTGCATGAATAGTCAAGCATTCTAATTGTATAAGTCAAATATGTAAGGACAGCGAAATGACAGGTAACTGCATTCATTCAGTCATTTTACTACACACTTTCCAAGCACATGTTCCAAAGCAAAAAAAAACTCCATAACAAAAAAGAAAATAAAGTATCAAAATTTTAAATCTCTCCATCAAAGGAGATCCTGAACTCGATCTGAAGTTCATATGAAATCTGCATGATTAAGAAATTTCTGTCGATTTTCAGTGTTAAAAAGAAAATGATAAAATTTTAGGTCCCACCGAGATTTGAACTCGGATCGCAGGATTCAGAGTCCTGAGTGCTAACCATTACACCATGGGACCCTTGCCAGGGCCGGTGCGCTTTAAGTGCCTCAAATGGGCATCACACTACAGCTGAGATACCGATACAATGCTCTCTTGGTTTGTTCCCAATTTAAATCAAAATTGTTTGTCTGGGTTGCCTAATAGTTTCGACACACTAAAAAAAGTTTATCAGTGATCTATTCTAATTTTCAACTATTTTGACATCAAATCAACATCCTTCATCACCGAAAAGCATTTTGTACATTTTTGCAAATTACAAAATTGATATAATTACGTGTGTCTTTATTTGTAAATATTGTATGTACATTACTATAATTTTAATTTATATCATAAATTTTGCACCTATTGCCCCATTCTCTTTCCTTTAATAAATACAAACGTATTATATTAATAAAGAGTTACAGGGTCAAGAACTTACCAAGTATCCGAAGTATTTTCTAAATCTCTTCACACCTGAGTTCAATGAAATGCCTCAACTTCAATTAAATCTATGAGTTCTTGTGTAATCTCCCAAGATTAGGCTTCAGAATAACTGGCAACCCCGAACAAATTCCACAAATAGAATGGTTCTTTTATTTCAAACAAGAGCATTCGAAACCATATGCTGCAACTGGACATA
This sequence comes from Haplosyllis leylae, assembly GCA_038406175.1. Taxonomy (NCBI): domain Eukaryota; kingdom Metazoa; phylum Annelida; class Polychaeta; order Phyllodocida; family Syllidae; genus Haplosyllis; species Haplosyllis leylae. The sequence goes on along the minus strand of JBCAUG010731488.1, from coordinate 5,133 downwards.
ATTCACTACCAGGGAAATCGGATAATCTATCATTAGGTCGAACAACAGCCTACAATGATATATCACATCACCAACTTCAGCTGATATTTCTAGGGGGTATAAAACAAAATTAGAGATTGGACTTTAAAAAATTCCAGACCAAGTTACTTGTAAAATTGATAACACATATTTATCACAGGTTCCCATATTGTACAATTCTTTGACTTGACAGGGATTTTGTAATTCAAAGTCTTGTAATAATGTGGGTACTTTTCAGATTTAAACAATGAAGGTGACAAACCTATTCCTATCACAGGGATAAAGTGGCTCTTTGTACTCATACTAAATCTTTACTGGAGGCTGTTGAACTTGAACCTTGACGTTAAAAGGAATTTCTAACTATTCCCTTTTTGTAATACACGTATTTGATGACTTGGATACAATTTCATGATTGATGTCTTAAAAATGTAAACCTGATCTGTTTGTTTGTTATAATTTTTATTTTACATGTAGTTGGTTGAAGCCAGAAACTCTTTTATTGTTCTGAAGTATTTAACTTTTTTGCTGATCTGACTTCGTGAGAGAGTTCTCCCTCTCTGGCATCATGATGAATGGAAACAGGCACAAACAACAAATCTGAAACTATGAGTAATGGTTCCCAAGAAAGTTACTAACACTTTTTATCCACAAGAGGCTGGATTTAATTTTAGTCGAAAAAAGAACAAAGAGGAACTACAAAATTTATTTCTTCCCACAGACAGGAAGCATCCTCCTCAGAAAAAGTTACAAGAATTGAAACTGAAGAAATTACGTTTGCATTTAGTAGAACTTTGGACAAGGGCAAACTTGAAATAAAATACATTATTATGAGCTTCGAAATGTCAACGTCACTGTTTATCGAGGAACATCCTCTCAAGATAGCAATGAGAAATAACATCTTGAGGCCTGCCCTGCAGTTATGTTCATTTTTAATAATTTTCACGCCGAATTAAAGATAAAGTTCCTGGCTTGAAGTCTGGCCTGAGGTAAAATTGCTCTAGATTGGAAGCACTCCTGTTTGGGCCGCAATGCAAATATATCAACAGGGGTGGTATATGGTATCATAGTTTCAATCTGTACCCCAAAAGTTGACATTTTTATCAGGAAAGATACTTTGTGAAAAAGGTATCATCTATAACAATTAAAAAGTTGCACCTATATGGCTCCCGTTTGATATTGAGTAAAAGGAAGTCGTTGGCGTCAGATTTCCACCCAAAAGACCAGAGCTATCACCCTAAATTACATATTGAATTTCAAGACACTGTAATAAGTACAAACGGCAACCAATCAAGCAGGATAATGGGAGATGTCTGATTTCATAAAGATGTAAATAGGTCTTCTTTTTATTCACGAGAACCGAGAGACGAAAGCGGGGTACTTGGAGGTAAAAGGAGTATTTCCGATTCATGATGACGGGTTTTACAGAAAAACCGCAATTTAAAACTTTTTGTCATCAGAAATGGAAAGCTTTCCTTTTAAAGAACAATTGTTCTGAAAGAAAAGGTAATCAGACATCACGATTTCCCATAGGATGTGTTCAATTGCGTAGGAACTATTTGGTAGGTTCTCCAAATTAAAGTTATTACAAATCTACATTTAGATATTTTGACCAGATCTGTTGAGGCTGCTTCCAATTGGAGCCCTGATCATACTATGTACATTTGGGGTGATTTTAATACATGCATATGATGTTTATTTTCCAAGTACGGTCTCATTTCTGTAACCACAAGTTCTACACAGTTGTCTTCTCTTTACTTCTATCTTGTAATTATAACTCTGGTTGAAAAACTTTTTGTTTGCAATGAGTTTTCCCCAGCTATGATAACACAAAGAAGAAAAAATATTTTCTCACAAAAATATCACGCGGGTACATTTACCTGATATTCAACTTGTGATGAATGTTTAAGAACTAAGTTTCTCGGGTGTAATTCAGAACTATCTTTCAAAATGAGCATTTTACCTGTACGAGTCATTACCTATTGCACTTAATTTGACCACAAATATTGAAGCGAATCTTGAATGTGACTCAAAAAGAAGATGAGACCACGAGCCAAAATTATACATCTCATTCCCACACACAATGCACCTGTGCGAGTATGTATGACAAATATACCGAATATTATTATGAAGTACACAGGTAACTCTATTCATAGGTCTCTTTTTCATCATTTTTATTAAATATTTCACATAGCTGTAGGTTCGAGTTTCATTTCTTGGTTTAATATGGGAGAAACTGCACAGACGTCCAAAGTGTGCCACACTGGAAAGCATCCAAAAGAAACGGCACAAAAAGCCTGGATAAACAAAAAAGCATCCAAACATGGCAAATATTTATTGCAAACAACTTTTCACCTTAACAATAAGACCCTTTCAAGAAGCAAAACCTTTGCTTTTGAAAATCTAATGCAGTTCGAGTTTAAAGAAACTTTACGTTCTGTACCTTGTGAATGAGTGAGATACACCCATGGTACACTGGTTTGATGAATTTGTCATGAATTCATGATTTTAAAGCTTCGAACCCAGACTAAAATCTTTGTTAGGCTCACGATCTTACAACCCTGGAAATACACTCGTGGTTATGAAGTGACCATCTGTGAGTGGAACTTACAGCTAAAAACATCAAGACACAATAGGTGTGGATTGCAAAAATAAATGTTTGAGTCATAACCTTATGAAGTTTAAATTTTTTAGTAAATATTATTTTTGCTGTGAATCAGTTCAATCAATTTAAGCTTAAATTTTTTAGTAAATATTATTTTTGCTGTGAATCAGTTATGCGGTCAGCAGTGGTGTCAGTTACAAATATCTAATGTAAACATACATTTAAACACACAAACACCAAAGAGGTTTACCAACAGGGTAAAAGTAAAAATAAACTAGTCACATTTTCACCCCTCAAAACAAAAAAAAAACTTTGATTTATCTTTATATTTTGTAGTGCGCAATATCTACTCACCACGAGAAAAATTGCAGATGTTGTTCATTACCTTGTGGAGACCTTCGCGGATATAAAATCCGCATTGTGCCCATTTAAATTTCGGTGGCGTCCCCTTACTTAAAAAAGCAGAAAACCTTATTTGGGCACGTTGTGATGAGTTGTTAAAGTAGCATCACCTTTCGTTAAATGTCACACAATTGCGACATTGACGTTTGCGTTATGAAAACAAAATTTACCTTCAAATTTTAACGAGCTGTTTACTTTTTCCAACTTTTATAAAAAAAAATATGATCTTATTAGATAATTCAATATTTGATAAAGTAAAGAAAGTGAAAAATGCCCGAACCATGACACGATACTAGGTTTTTTCATCTTCTTGCGAACATAGGTGCCAATAAACTGGCGGATCTATGGGGGGGTTGCTCCCAGCGGACCAAAATTTCTTTCCTTTTGTAAGATATTTCAGAAAATGTATATATAAAATATATTGGGTTGCCGCCCCCTTCTGAAGGGTTGAGGTCCCCTCTTGCAACAAGTCCTGGATCCTCCCCTGCAACACACAACTTTTATTCTTCGGCCCTGAAGAGTGACTCCTCATAGACCTCAATTCATTTCAGGTGTAAAATTAAAAAATATACAGATACAATTTATTGAAATGATGTTGAGAATCTGTCGAGGATTATCGGAATACACGAGCGACTTGCAGCTAATGTCGGACAGTGGAACAAACAGTTTGCTCTACCGTCTGTTGTATCTTTCAATAGTGTTATAATGAATTACTAGTACTTACCTTTTCGTTATCTCTGATTTGCGGACTAGAAAATATAATTGAAATTAACCGTAAGATGTAACAGACGATGCAATCCAGACTGCTTTGGAAGCGTCGTATCCATTCATATCCGCAGAGAAACCCAGACTGGCGAGATTTTTCACCGAGTGAACGCTCCTGCACTATCCATGCTGTACAGCTGAATATTTTCCCAGATTTTTCTCACAAGCTGTTCAATGTTTTTGTTGACACTGACACCAAGAGGGTTTGGTACTCTAACTGATTACACCCCAAGCTCGTGGCTTTTTATGTAGTTTACTTAACTCACAGACTCCCTCGGGTTAAGTGAAATGGGTACGCAGTGGGGCACAATTAAAACAACAGTGTTATCGTTGCCTTTTCTACTGAGTAGCTTGACCCAAGTCCATCTAGCAATCTCAGCCCTCCAGCTAAAATATTAGATGGAAATGGAGTCTGGTGCTGTAACCAACCCCCTTTTCTTCTTTCTTATTCTGCCGACTTCTTTTCTCCTGTCACAATGAACGAAGATTATGTGTGATTTGCTTTACAGGATTATTACAACTGGAGGAAAAAAAAACACTTGTTATTCATGTTTTTATTATCAAATGTTGTCGACCCGTCTGTTATTCTTAGGTAATATTACCACACACGATTCCTTTAAATATTGGTTTTGTGTATTTTTTGTTGCGGCCTACTGTTTTGGATCAAAAAATAAGCCTGAAATAACTTCCTCTCATCTCTTTAAAAAGAAAATGTATATTTAATAGACCGAGATCTGTGATTCATCAAACGTATGTAGTAGAAATATGTTATAATTTCGGAGAATACTTGTACACTAACAGAAATATCAACTTTGCATCACACAACACTGGATGGACCTAAGTAAAGCACGTGTATCGGCACACGTAGTTGTAATATAGTTATAGTTAATGTTATTGGTATGTTCAAAAACTTGTCTGTATAAAATAATGTTTTATGTCGACAGGTTTGAACATACCAACATAAGTTGGTCTGTCTGAAAACAAACCATAAAAAATTATAATGACAGGTTGAAACATAGAGACATAAAATATTTGGGTATGTTTCAACCTGTCATTATAAATATGTCTTGAAAAAAAATATAATGACAGGTTTTAACATACCTGCATAAAAATAGCCCTGTGATGGGCTGAGGTGGTTTAAGTTAAAAAGATGTCAAATTGTCAAAAAGATGTCAAATTAAAAAAATCAAACAGCTGGACTATGTATATGTAGGAAGTTCACACAAAATTGACATAATGAGGTTCACACATATTGACATCAATTTTGACGTCACATATGATGGTGAACAAAAACACTTGAAATGTCCATAGAAAGTATTTTTGACCAATTTTGATGACCTTGATAT
>JBCAUG010731477.1:0-11967 GCA_038406175.1 Haplosyllis leylae | reverse complement strand
AAATCTCATTTATCATATGCACCATTAATCTTTCTGATGGTATTGCGCAACTTGGGATTCTAGCCCCTTTCAACATGTGAACCACTAAAAGATTATTATTTCATCTTTGTTTTTGTATAGATAGATACAAAAGTATACAGTGACTGATATCAATCAGATCATCTTCATTCAAATTCAAAGCATTACAACATTACCCACAATGTCATGGGGGAAGAGGATACCTCCTCTCCAGGTCCACTTTTGGGGGGAGGGGCAGTGTCTAGGTCCTGTCTGAGGGCAGGGGGTGTCAGTACCCATATCCCATAATGCCTTGCAGAACCCCCTGGACCTAAACTAGGTGTACCCCCAGACCTGGACTATGGGGTACCCCCATACCTCGACCACAGGGTACACCTCCTCCCCCTGGACTAGGGGGTACCTCCTCCCCCTCCCTGGGCATAGGGGGAACACGCGGGTGGTATGCCTCTAGTATTCACGCAGGAGGACTTTCTTATTCAAATCAATATCTTTACTGGCTCGAGAGGGGCAAGCTACTACTTAGATTAGGTAAATTGCTTTTCTTAGTTATGTCCCCACTTTCTGAGACAAGTAAACAGGAAACTTTTGAATGCAGATCTATGAACAAAATAATCATAGATAAACAATGTTAAAACACCCATTCAAGTTTAATATAGACAGATTTATTTACCAACCTGACTGAACTTGATTTCAATTGAACTTCCTTTATGTAACTTCTTCTGAAATTCTTTTTCCTAATTTGGTAATTTTCAACAATGAATGCTTCACCTTTTTGTTGCACCAATGTCTCATCAGAGACTACTTGCATGAGGCGGTGAAATACTCATAATTTACATAAATATTGCACAAACCAATCATCCTGCAATCTGAAACACATAACACCTAACACATATCTCTCCAAGTTTTGTTCAATACTCCTACTGAGAACGAGATTCTACATACTCAAATACGTCCCACAGTGAGGTAAAAATATCCCAACATTGAGTTTCTTGAACCAAGCTACTGACATCACTTAACCCCTTTGACCACGAGCCTCTGATGCTCTTTCATCTTGTACAACTCGCTTCAGTAGTAAATGCTACACAGGATTAGCTAAATTTAGTAAGAAATTATTTCAGAATTACGTCTGGATGCTTTTATGTCCAAAACATCTACAAGAGACTGTGTATCTCATCGCCTCATGCAAGTTTCAGCAGCGATTGAAATTTCTTTCTGAAATCATTGTAGTTTTTAAAGTGTGTGTCTAACTTGAAAAACTTGAACAAAATGTCTTTAGATAGTCTCTTTAAAGGACCAAATTGTAGAGGATACTTTTGTCTCAACACCGTAGGATAACGGCTTGAAGACCATATTTCCAAGGACCCGACGCGCCACGGAGAATGCCGTGTTTGGCAATTTTCTAATTTGGTGAGGAAATGAAGTTTTATTGACTGCGGTAACCATTTGAAATGTTTCTAGTATTTATTGAACTCAGTGTGCGTCACCAATGTATTAACAATTAAGTATTACAGGTCCATGATCCCGCTGAGTGTAAAAAATTGAAGTTATATTCTGTGGGCATCTGGCAAAAGTGGACACCTGAAACTAAATCAAATTCGAGACACATGTGGTAGATCTAATTGTGAGAATGTAGACCAGTGATGTTGTGTAAGAAAGACAATCTGACGTAGATTGATAGATACTGATTCTATATCTACCCAAGTTTTGACACCAGCCAGACGTCATTCTTTGTTGAATCATTTCCGACAACTTCGGCTGGTTCAAAACACACTGATTACAAGACTTTCAGTGTAACCAATTTTGCTTGGCAAACTAAATGTCAATGCTAAATAAAAGTCAATAGAACATTAGTGCTCTTGCCGTAAAAAAAAGTTCAAGTGCTAAATTTAAATCGGAACTAATGCTATTTGCCCTTCAAATACCAGGCCTAATCCTGCTGGTGGTTTAACTGAGGACCTAATTGGGATCTTTAGCTTTGAAAGTGATTTATTTCACATGTACAGGTTTAAAGCGTGTCTTCTAATCTAGGAAACAAACACTGACATAACTTTCAGTTTTTGCAACATGAACAATGTAAAAAAAAGTCTCAATGTTCTGCATAGGAACGGATTAACACATCACGGGATATTGGTTAAAGTACAATCAGTAAAATTCAGATAAAAACGAACAACCGCGGCAAGGTGGAAAGATCTTGCACTTTGGCTGCAAAGATAAGTGAGGACCAGGGGAAGTCGGCAGACCTACAGAGCTTAAGACAGCAAATAACCTTCTTGGAACGTCAGTCAAAGGGTTTCACCCACTCATCGCTTCTAGATTAATTCACATTGAAAGCAAGAAAGAAGATTTAATCGGTTGTTGGTGACTGGACGTTAACGTTTTGTTAATACACATCATATAAGATTACCCACTTGAAGCTGTTCTTTTAGTTGAGAACTATTTCCTGTAAAATAGATGGCATAGGTACGCATGTTGGACCATGATTGTAACAAAACTTTATCTTGTTAATTTGTTTAGCAACTCAACTTAACAGATGGGTCGAAAGAGAAACAAGAAGAAAACATTTCATGTTTCTGATTTTCCGCTGGCCTCAACACTTTGGCAGACAACTGATAACTTCAATACTAGTATTGCAGTGGTTCAATTTGTGCCCTACCCGGGACCTTGTAGACAAGACCTGAAGACTTTTGTATTATCAACTGTATATTATTCGCAGACTACACCTGTTTCGTAGTTCATTAAAGTACCGCTAAACTAGATCCTGTCCCCACCAAGCAAGGTTATTCATTTAGTACAATCAGCGCCGTTAAAAATAAGGAAACTGGATATTGCCCTGAGAGAAGTAATAACTTGTAAATCATGAGACAAAATTTGGAACATGGGACTGTCTTGTGTGTTAGATTTTAAACAAACAATATCAATAGTCAATACATTAGCAACTTCAGGAGAGTAATGGTAAATGTGAAAGACAGCTAAATAGGGAATGAAAAGATACACTATAAACTGTGAAGATGGAAACATTGGGATGCCATGTGTGGATGAGCCCCATTGAAACTGTGTTCCACCACGGCAGATGTCAGTTGGCCTCATGTTTCACAGGCTTGGGTGGAAAATTCCATTCATTTCCTCAGCTGAAGCAAAGTGATCACAAAGGTCCTTATTGCGAGCTTACAGCGAATGATGTTACAAGGGAACTTTTGATTTTGCAGATGGCTATGAGCAATTGGTAACATCCACAGTAAGTCATAAATTACCAAAGTTACATATGGTATCACCCAGACAAAAAGCCTGACCAAGGGCTGTATTTGAATCAAGACCAATCTTCAAGGCGTTGTTCCTATTCTAACATGCCCTTCTTTCAATTGTACCTAAAAATTTTAAATTGTTGATTTGTTTTGATTTTGGATTGGCCAAAAAAACAACATGGCCATCAGTGGGCTCACCAAAACTGGAAATACTGCATTTCCATTAACTAAGAAACTAGGTTGAGTTAAAACATAATCTATGATCACATCATCACCACAACAGTTCAACTAACCAAGTCAAGTCAAGTCCAAATCTGCACGGGCAACTCGTCAGTCTGAGCAACCGTTGTAAACAAGGTTTGGTTACGTACAGAATAATTTTAAAAGATCAATTAAAAGATCAAATTCTGAAACTAAGTTAAAATTTTGGAATCCGTCAACAGATTCGTAAAATCATGTTGTGAGATGATAATGCTCTCAACGTTAAAAAACGTTGATAAAAAAACATTTACCAGCTTTATTTTGTTAGGACTTTCTTTGCTTTTTACTGCCATATCCAGTATTTGTTACGGAAAAGGTTTAGCCATCATTTTCTCGAAAATTTTCAACAATAACAAGCAGTAGAAAGCGTATTCTACTGACCTTAGGTGAAAGTCTTGATTATTGCATTACAGGGAGTTTGAAGCGCCACACTTTTACCCACCAGTAGTCTAGAATATGCTGTCACAACTAGTCTTTAAAAGCAGACAACAGTTTATCATAAAATAAAGTTCACTGGAAGCAAAAATGTCATTATAATAAAATTATCCCAGTACTAAACGTTTTTAAAACATTTGATACCAAATCTGAAGGTCATAATTTTCCTTTAAAATAAATTTATCTTGAGCCTAAATGAAATATAGTTTGTTTCTTTCGTTTCATTTATTAGCTATTACACGGGGTGCGATTTTGATGAAAAGAGAATGACAATCGATTCGACTGAGTACAATGTAATGAAACTCAGCCTGCATGCAATACGCAACTCTATTTCTCTGATTCAGAACACAAAGCAACAAATCAATCAATCAGTTCAACTAACCCAATCTTTCCAAATGATCTTTTTGCTTCATTATTTACTGTTGAAACTTACGACTTTTGTATGAAGTTAACTTCAAAACAAACATTTCACAAATATGATGAAAAAAGAAGCTGCAAAATTGGGTCGTGATCATACCTTTCTAATGGTGTGTTCAAACTGAACGACACCGAGACCGATACCTAGACCAAGACCGATGAAAAGGCTAAAAGTAGCCAAAGGCATCAGTGACAGGGTCTCAGTGTTAAGTGTCCTGCATATTACAGTGGAACTCATAATTATCGCCGTCATTATCGGTTTCGGTCTAGTTCTGGGTGCCTGCCAGTGTGAACACACCATAAAGCCTACAATCTTGGTAGCGATTACCGTGAATGTTGCTCGCCCAAAGTGTCAAACATCCTTTTGTAAAAGAAACTAAACTGGTAGAGATGAGAGTTCCCACGAGTTTTCATACATTTCTGTGCGAAATCCTTTTTGAAGTGCGCACCTGTAACTTCTTCAAAACACATAAAACATAAGTTGCGTCACTGCAATTCCTTTTTAAATTATTCCCATACTTTAGACTAATGTACCATCCCACATATCGTAATTTGGAAGGCACTAATTGATGATACTTTTTACATTGCTGTAAAGTTAAGACAGTATGCAATCATTGCGGTGAAACTAAAATCATTTTCCTTCTCGGAAGAAGAAGCTACAAGTGGTTGTGTATTTAATTCCGGCAGTCCTATTTTCAGTGGCTTAATCTCTGAGATAAAATTTAGTTTTATTTTTCAATTTTTAAAACATGGCATTAGAACAGATAAATATTTTTTGTCTTTGACATTTACAAACCAAAACATGCCAAAGGTAAAAATACACAAATATTTGATACCCCGTTCTTCTTATGCCCTTTAATATTTTGGCATTTTATGTGGAATTGGTCCCATTCGAATTTAAATCCTTCCAAGTCTATTTGTCTCAAAGTAAAACCTCGCAGTCCTTGGTGTTCATTTACAGGGGCTCAGGTGCTTTGCATTAAATTTAAATAAAGAAAGGTAATAAATTTGGTAGCTATTATGCAGCTAATTACAACCAGGATAAATGGCAAAGTCAAAGTACTATCATTCTTAACTTAAACTTTTATATTAGGTGCATAATAGTTTTTCGAAAATATGCGTCTTTCATGTAAAGGTCAAGCTCGAGAATTGATGCAAAAGTATTTGAGACTACCGAATAAAAGCAGAATTTCATGCCAATGTTGGAGGCACTTCGTTTTGATTCACATCAATGCTTCAAGAGTATTCATCGTAAATTCCATGGTCAAATCCGCGAATTTGTGCGGGGACTGAGAACAAACTACCGCATAGGCCGTCGTGTTGTCAGAATTATCCATAAAAATAAATTTGGAAGACGTTTTTCGAGAAAAGTTACCTCAGAAACGTGAATATTTGATGGCAGCAATTCAAAAGCCATTGAATAAGATGTCTAGAATTGTGTGGTCAGGAAGCGACAACAGCAAAAGGTGAATGTTTTGGGGAAAAATATGATACTTAGCTGACATCAGGTATGCTTTCTTTTTATCACGCAAACCAAAATGGTCCAATACAGCTAATTCTATCATGAAACTTACATGACAAAGTGACTCTTTCTTTCATTGCGAGCTGATTCCCTAATCTACCTTGCAGCTCGACTGCTTTAAAAACCCAAGTCTGGAAAACTTTTTACATTCTGTGTTTAGAAACATTGATATGCTAAACAGTGTAGTTATGTTATGGTTTTTCTCTCAAATAAGTAAAAAGATATTTAAATAGTTAAAACTGAATTGAATATTTCAGGATGATCTGGACCTTTACAACCACATGTGTTGAAAACTTCTGAACTTTGCGTTAAAAAATTTGTAAGCTTCAACATACATTGACACAGATATGAAATTTGCCTGAAAACACAGCCAGGACTCAAACCTACGTGGATGTGTTTTTTGGTCGCAGCAGTACACGTTCTTCCAAATCATGTCTCGTGGAATAACATAACGTGACAGCACCGAAAGTCATTCTTCATTTTTATGAAATTCGTAGAAAAAAGCATTTGGTGAAGAAATCGTTACATGAAAAATCAAATTGAAACTTAAACTACAACAAGAGTTGGTTTGATTTTCCGAAAAATTTGTTTCGCTTGAAACAAAAAAATTGGAAACGATTCCCCCAGCAAGCAGAAAACGCCATCCTCGAAATGTTACCAAAGTCCGATTCCAACCTAGAAATGTTTACACAGTCCTAGTTATTTATAGCCAACAATCCACTTGCAGTCAACTATCGACTTAAGGCAAAAGGTCGCTGTTGATAACAATAAAAGACAAGCAGTGCTTTGCAAATCTCAAATTGATTTGACCATAAAGCGGGGCTTAAGTTCAGCTTGATAGTCCATTTGCTGTTTCTCCGTGGCATTAACAGCTACAGTAAAACTGTAAAGACTTGATAAAAAAAACATTTACCAGCTTTATTTTGTTAGGACTTTCTTTGCTTTTTACTGCCACATCTAGTATTTGTTACGGAAAAGGTTTAGCCATCATTTCCTTGAAATTTTTCAGTGAAGACGAGCAGTAGAAAGTGTATTCTACTGACCTTAGGTGAAAGTCTTGATTAGTGCATTACAGAGAGTTTGAAGCGCCACACTTTTACCCACTAGTTTTAGACTGTTGTAGTCTAGAATGTGCTGTAACAACTAGTCTTCAAAAACAGCCAAAACGTCTTTATGTTGCAATAAAAGTATCCAAGTGCTAAGTAATGGAGAAGGTTTTCAAAACATTTGATACCAAATCTGAAGGTCATAATTTTCTTTTAAAATACATTTAACTTGAGCCTAAAGGGCCGTGTTATATTATTTTTAAAGAAACACTCCTCATGGTGTTTTAACTGTCACATAGCAGTAACCTCAAATGTAAAGAAGCGAAGAATTTCACTTTGGTGACTCGTTGGCACTTACATGTGATTGAACCAACTCTAGGTCAGATTGTACCAAACATTGGAAAACTTGAAATTCTAGTTTAGCTAGAGAGCCTTTGGTCAGCCTTTGCCAATCTTTGATCAGCTATTATGTTGTCAGCCACCTTGGATGTCAGCCATTACCAAAAATAATATAAAGGTAAAGTAGTGATATATATTTAGAGACTTGCAACCAAAACCGAACACTGCTCAGTTTGGGTCAATCTTCAGCTAGAACATGTCAGCTCTATTGGCTGGTAGTTATTACCAAAAATCACAAAATCGCTGGAGTGACTCCACAATTCAACATATAGATTTACAATAGAAAATGAATGTCTTTAAGTTTGGGACAACCTTCGACTTGAGCATGTTGTTGACCATCTTGGAAGTCAGCCATCACCATAAATCATAATAGTGGTTGCTATGACTCCTCTGTTCAACATATAGACTTGCAATCAAAACCAACCACCTTTAAGTTGGGTTAATATTCAACTTCAACATAAGGTTTACTATTGTGAATGGCAGCATCACCAAAAAATCGAAACTTAAACTATTCTTGTTATAGTTTTAAGTTTCAACAACTTGCTGTTTCTTTAAAAACTAAAATTTTGATGGACACCAATTATTATCACTCATTCCTCAGGATTGTCAACGGTTATGGTTATTTATATCTATGTGATACAATTATATAATGCATGGAAATCACACAATATTCGATTTAGGCAACTAAATGTCAATTTGTTATGTATTTTCATCTATCACATGGCCACGAGATATGATTTTCTGATTGCATCATGGGGAAATGAAAGTGACTTAATGCAGCTAGCCCCAGGGTTAACACAAATATCATGGAAGTAAATGTGATGATAGAATCAAGATGAACATAGCAGTTTTATTGTGTTGCATGAGACGTGACTGCCCTGATCTCATCACATATCAACCAGCCGGAGACCTGCCTTTCCATTTTTATGCAGAGTACCTGACTTTCCATTTTTAGGCGGAGTACCTGACTTTCCATTTTTAGACGGAGTACCTGACTTTCCTTCTTTTTTTTTGGGCCGTAGTACCTGACTTTCCATTTTCTGATTCTTACGAGAACAGTGGTACATTTGCGTCCTCACAAACTTCTCACTGCCTTTCCATTAAATGGTTAACAACAGCCCCTTTTTATGGCCCTCTGTTTTGGACTTTGATGGGTTGTGAAGCTAGGTTGGATGTTGTTTCCACATGCACGTCCCAGTGCTGTACCTGCTTTATTGTATCACTATGTAAAAGTGACGTTGCGTCGTAGAACGTTGCAATGCTGGCATGTAAAATGACGTAATGGAAGCATTCTGTCCGAACAAATTACCGCCAATAAGTGCAGCTCCAAGTAGGCCTACTTATCGTAAAAGTACCAAGACATATTCCCAAAATACTGTGGACCCCCTCTTTCAACCACTAAACTGACTCTAAATGAACCAGCAACCAGGTGGTCTGCTGAATATGTACAGCTTTTTTGTCCAGTAGAGAAGAGAGGGCACAGGTTAGATTCGATCGGCCGACTTCTGAGTCAACTCGGTCGCCACATCTTTTAGTAGTCCACAGAGATAATTTCGCAGTTGAAAGCTCCAAAACACGGTACGAGAAATAAAAGAAAGAACAGCAACTGAATATTCCTGTTATGATAGATTCCGTGATGTTCAGTATTGTCAAAGCTTTCATCAGCTGCTGACACTGGAATTAGAAGGTCGTGGCAGAAATGCAATGTCGTTATAAGATTATTAATCCCTTGAAGCGATGTGCTCGCGAGTTTCAGTCCAAAGTTCTGGACTATTCCAGTCTCACGTGCTTCCATAACTATACTTCTACTCAGTCCTTTCAAATCATATCTTAAGCACTTATTCATAAAAACAATAGCTGTTTTGATGTGCACTAAATTAAGCGAATGGACTATTGTGTAAATTTAGTAAGTGTGAGCCCTAAGTTAATGGAAACATTCTTCCTCCAGATGTGGATAAAAATTGTCCTGCATTAAAAACACAATTAAAGTAAAATTGATTACAACAAATATTAAGAACGAGAGAATTCTACTTAAATAGGGAGTTCTATGACTAAAATAAAAATTCCAAAGTCGTCCTTTCAAATTTCCGAAGAAAGCCAAAGTTAAAATGATGAAATGTAAATATGAAAACATGTAGAGCATCAAGGAGTGAGAGAAATGTAATGAGAAAAATCGGCAATCTAATTAATGACAAATTACTGGTAGGTCGGCAGATTTCAATTTGATTCAATTGTACATTACGAAAAGGGATTGGAGGCCGTAAGTACCTTTAATTAGCTCATTTATGGCGACGCGTAGGTGGACACATGAGACCTCATTACGTCCATCTGAAGCGTCTAGCATACACTGGGCCATCCATGTTTTCAACAAAAAAACACTATTACAATACACGGGACATAACCTCCTCACGGAATCGTGCTTGATCCCTGTGATCAGTGAGTGCTATTGTTTCAATCAGATTAAACGACTGTGTGAGATTATTACGATTATTCACGATGCCAGAATGAGCATATTGCATGAAAAAATGACACGTCGTTGAACGTTCACATTGCTGGCGCGTAAATGACGTCATGACAGCATTCTATGTGAACAAATTCCTACCAATGAGTGCATCTTAAAGTAGACCTACTTAACATAAAAGTGCCAAGGCATATTCCCAAAATACTATGGACCCGCTCTTTCAATCACTAAGCTGACTCTAAACGAGTCAGTGAAAATGCTGTGAGGCAGGTAGATAAAGTGTTCACATTTGGCACATGCCCTCTGTCACCAGGAAAATAGAACTTAAATAAATTACTTCTATTGTGATTTTTGTCAGGTTTGACCACACAGCTTCCGGCAATTGTATCCTCCCCCGCGATGTAACTCTATTATCTGTTGGTATTTTACTCATTATATATGACAAAGGGAAACAACATCTGCAATTACTACCAGAGTAACGAGAAATAACTCGCCAAAACAGTTGTCAATTTCCAACAATACATTAATACATGTACAACTATACATCAAACGTATTTTATTTCCGGCCATGTCTTCTTTCCGAGGCATAAACATCATCTCATTATTTAAAGACGTTCTTATTTTTGTATTGAGGTTGTATTATTTATTAAGAAATATTACAAACGTCCAAAAAAAGAGAGAAAAAATAGGAGGCTGAAAGGCTTACAACTGTCAACGTTACTTTCAGTTTTTAATGCGTCTCCTCTCAACCTCAGCTTCTGTTTGAGTTCTGAGGATCTTGCGGTTACAGAATGCAGCCTGGCAGTAAATTAGCTGTATTCTGTAGTTAATAGTTTGTAACAAAGAATATAGTTAATTTACTGATGAGCTGTATTCTGTAACCGCAACAGATCCTCAGAACTCAAACAGAAGCTGAGGCAGCGAAATCATACTTTTTAACACAGAAAATAAAACCTATTGTGGACCTAAAAAGGATATCAAACATCTAAATTTTTACTTACGCTGGGTTTCACAGAGACTTTTGCACTAGAGAGAAAAAAAACAGAAAGGATTTGTTTAAAAATCAGCGGTAGCTCAGTGGGTTAGAGAGCCTGTCTACCCCTGGCCTGAGTTTCTCCCAACAATGCAGACCACCAAGATGTCGGCAGTTGTCGATCATGGACGGGTGACAAAAACATTCTAATTTTTAACGATACGTGTTTCTGTCAGATTATCTGACAGATCTTTACACAGGGAGGAGCAAAAAAAAATTCGTCAAAAATTGCCCCCCAGGATCATCATGCCAATTGCCGATTGAAGTGAGGAATTCGGCACCCGGGGTGGATATCATCAGAAATCCAAAACAGGGGTGCCAGTGGCTGTTCCTAGTCTATTAGTACTGTTAAATTATGGATAATTATGATATATAATAGAGACGTAGGATGCAATCACACTTGGAGAGTCAGGTTGATACATTTGTTTCCAAAGTGTACGTTTTTTCTTTGCATGCAAACACAGTACTGTCGTACTGTCGACCAGATGAAAAAGCTGGCATTGCATCCAAATAAAGTTTCCTTCTATTTTCAATCAAAACACCACTTGAGACCAAGTTCATTGTGTAATTTACAAAATAATTCAGAGACAGTTTGATACAGCTGATGTTAAAATCCAGCACTAGTTAAAAGAATAAAAGAAAAAAATTCATTGGTTTTACCCCATGAGAGATATTGCATGTTGGAAATAAATACAAAGCTGCCAACTATTGACAAAGTCGCTTCGGCATCAGTATTGGTAGATTTACCTTTATTAGCTGAGATCAGAGAAGTAACCAATTGTACCCAGAGTCGCTCAACAGGTTTATTTATTGCTCTATTATTCCGAGACGATTCCAATGAAAAATTGTGTGAGCAATAACATCTTATCTAAATAAATCAAGGTAATTTATTGCTCGCCATTTGGTTACGATTTAATTGCAGAAATCTGCTAAAGTTATGGGATGGGGATCTTTTCGTCCTCAATTATGCACACTAGGGCACACTAGGGACTCGTGTGTCCAGGGTTCCCACATTTCCGGACTGACAAAATTCCATGATATTTCCATGATTTTTCAAGGTTTTTTCAAGAAAATTCCAGGTACATTTCCAATAATATTTAGGCCTCCAATTACAGTACTTTTAGATAAATGTT
>JBCAUG010731466.1:0-11968 GCA_038406175.1 Haplosyllis leylae | reverse complement strand
TTCCCCTTTTATTCCAACCAGAAATCATCCTAGAAAATATGTAGCTCAAGTAGCAAACCTTTGTAAGGAAAGGAAAAGACTTTACCGATACTAAATTCAGCATCACCGATACGGATACCTGTGGATCTAGGTCTACCTAGTAGATGAAGGTGGATGAAGAAAGGCCGCAATCCCATATAATCTCCTGACAACACCAACTTAAAATACCTCAAAAGATATGAGTTAATTGCTGTGTAATTTGTGAGCTAAATGATAATTTGTATCATCTAGACGCGAAATTATACAGAAATATTTTTTTCAAGACGAACCTGTTGAACATCAAAGTCAGCCATCATGAAATATTTCGCGCCGAATAATGCTAAATAAGTTTATTATAACTGCGGCGTAGAAGAGATAGGACAATACCTATTCATTTATAAATTTCACAATATTAGCTGCTTAATTAAAAATCATCTACCAATTTCTGTCCTTTAAAGTCCCGAGAAAAGAAAAAATTTCAGTTCACAGCATAAATTAACAGATACTAGGAAACGCTCACAGGATCTCTGAACTTGGCTGCGGTCGGCGCCGTTTAGTACTGCTATTTTACACTATGTTTCAGAGCATGTTACTTCGAAAAAAATAGAAGTTATTTTTGCATGGGTTATCTAGATCTATTATAAGGAAATCAAAATGATGTGACGGAAACTTGTTTTTTGGATAAATGGGTGAAAGACACAGATCCTTTGCGAGCGACAATGAATGAAGTTTGGAACTTCTGTAGGTCTTCCTTTGCCATTCTAACCTTGTGTCAGTGTGTTTCATCTTACAAGCATGTTATATTTATGCATGGACTACTAGGATCAGCCTCAGAATTCAATGAGATGCAGCAGTGGTTGCAAGAGGTAAGATGTATACCAATAACCTGTTTTTACATTGAATTCAGGTTTTCCTTGGGGGGGGGGGGGAGGCGGTGACGGAGCCATAGGTCCAGGATTTGGTAAGGGGAGGGGAAAAATGTTTTGTCCCAGATTATGCCAATGAAGCGAAGGTGAGTCAGGTGAGCGAAGCATCCTGGTGGGGGTCCAGGACCTGCCTTAGGGCCCTGGAAGCTCTTGTATTTTTAACTGTCAAAATATTTGTGTGGGTACATTACAAAATATCTATTTCAATTTGAAAGATTTTACATTTTGACAGAGGTATTTTTCCTTTTCTTAATGTGAGAAAATCAAGGGTCTTATTTGTTCATTTGGTATAGTTTGCAGATATGTTACTCTGTAAGCTGGGGGTCTGAGGCCCACTTAGCTCTTGCACTTTTAACTGTCAAATATGCATTCTCCCACTTTCCTGATACTTTTTCTTCAAAAAAATTAACTTACATTTATGTAGGCACATTATCAAATATCTATTTCAATATAAAAGTTTCTGGACATCTTGACAAATTTCTTCTTCAAAATTGGTTTAGTTTGAAGATAGATTAGTTTGAAAATGAAGGGTCTGGGGCCCACTTGGCTCCCCAGAAGTTGTTGCATTTTTCACTTCAAAATATGTATTTTTCCACCATTCTTAACACTTTCTGTTGAATTTTCAAAACAATTTTACATAAAAATATTTATTAATTCTCAGACATTTTTTGTGCAGTAATATATGCAAAAATGCTTTACTTTAATCTTTACAGACAAAGCAGTTCATGGTTTGAGTCAATATAATGTAGAAGTATGCATGTAAGAAGATGAAATGTGAAATAATGAGCAGACTGAGACTAGTAGAATGTAAAAGAAATTTATGCTGAGTGAAGTGAGGCTGAAATTTTTTTGAAAAAATATAAAATAAGGGCCCTAAAACTCATTGTTTAGCTCTTAAAAGTGTACACTAGAGCCTACAAATTGTATACTGGGGCCTCCAAATCTGGGGGTCGGGTGCGCCCCCCCCCCTCCCCGATCCGCTAGTGTGGACTGGATATCGATAAAGCCTTCTTTTTCCTGTAAGAAAAGGAAAAAGACTTTACCGATACTGAATTCAGCATCACCTGTACCGATACCTTTGGGCGGAGCGCCAACCCATATGGTGGGAGCGCCAGCCTATTATTTGAGCCATCCGGATGAGCCTCGACACACTATTCTAGAGATTTTGAATGGTATTCGCACGACACAATGTTCCAGAGCATTCTTGTTTTACCATTCTTTGTTATACCTTGACACTGTAATATTGTAGGAACACCCAAACACCACCACTACGCTAATAGATGTGTACGGATATTTAGAAAGTCTGGAATCCATGTGGCACCAAGTTAATTACATAAGGGGGCAAATGGAAAATATTATGAAGAGCCATAAAGATGGTGTTCACTTGCTCGGTTACTCTCAGGGTAAGAAAATAATGTCACAACTTCCCTGCCCCCTAAGGCAGAATATTTGATTTACAAATAATGAATTTGCAGGTGTTATGTACTGGCTAATTCTAATTTGTACAGGGGGATTAATATGCAGAGCGGTATTGGAATCTCTACCGAATCACAATGTTCACAATTTTATTAGTTTATCGAGTCCACAGGGAGGACAATTCGGAGGTAAAGTACTTGTCACATTGTGATCATTTTTATAACAGATATAAAGTGACCATATTGTTACTTTTCTACCATTTGGATGACCTCGCAGCCATTTTTGTTGCACCATAATTTACGGAGTTTTTTGATGAGTATTAAAGCATCTTTTAGACATGTCGAAATTACGGAATGTTTATTACAGTCCGCTTAAGGTCGCGATCTAAAACCTTACTTTGAGTCAGTTGTTTAGCTTTTATAATTTTGCATCATCATTTCTTCATTTTGTTTTAGATTCCTTCCTACTTCGAAAGTTTTTTCCGGGTTACGTGAGGGACAATATTTATTTGTAAGAATTGTTTTTCACACATAAACTTCGCGTTCTTTGTCTTTGCTTGACAACATGTCGTGGATTACTCGTATACTGTATATCGTGAATGGGGCACATACGTAGAGTTTTATTTCTTGCCCCAGTGCTTCATTTGGGAGCTTTTGAATACACAGCTTTGTAGAGAATTTGCTTTAAGCAGGTTTCTCAGAAGTGGTTTACCTCCTCAATGTTGCTTTTTAATTCATTGAAAGAGTATGTACTGGATTTGATCAGCAATGGTCAAAAATGACATAAATCAGTCAAAAAAGTCGCAATCAGCTGGGAAATGGGAGACCTTGTCAATTGAAGCATACACCTCATTCGCTACATCTACAGTTTTTGGCACTGTTGGTGCTGACGGTATCGTGAACGTGACTTCAAAACTTCATGTCCATTGTCGGATTATCTGACCAAGCCTTGGAGGTACCAATAACCAGCGTGCAAAAAACCTCACCGTCTTGACCCAGGCGTTGTAAATATGTATTTAATCACACATGCCAATTACGTTGCCTTGCAAGTTCTTTTTGCATCGATGTCAACTTCTATTAAGACTTGTCGATTCTCAGAAGTAAGCCATACTTTTTGTGA
Organism: Haplosyllis leylae; assembly: GCA_038406175.1. Taxonomy (NCBI): domain Eukaryota; kingdom Metazoa; phylum Annelida; class Polychaeta; order Phyllodocida; family Syllidae; genus Haplosyllis; species Haplosyllis leylae. Next base: position 8,489 of record JBCAUG010731466.1, on the reverse strand, counting down.
ATGAACGGACATGAGAATGTCACTAATGTTCGCACTCTTTTGTTTTAAACAACTTACGTAACATTGTAACATCCCGTATGTACTCGGTGCACAAAAAAGAAAATCAGAATACGATGTTAAATTCAAGATTTGTGTCGGTGAATATATGATGTTAAATTCAAGATTTTAATCATATGTTGACGCTGACGAAAAAGTACATGTATTTTTCAATTTTTTACGCGACAAATAGATGAATTTGTAAACAAATGTTTAAACAAAGAAGTAAAAATCGTATTCCAATTTTATTACCGCCCGCATTCCGAAGGAATAGGGAAGGTAATGTTTTCACAGGTGTCTGTGCGTCCACGGGGGGGGGATACCCCAGGGTACCCCCCCCCCCAGGCAGGACTGGGGTACCTCCCTGGCCAGGACTGGGGTAACCCCCCCCAGCCAGGACTGGGGTACCCCCCCCCACCCCCCCAAATTGGTCGGCTACGCGGCGGGCGGTATGACTCTTGCGTTCACGCAGGAGGACTTTATTGTTTTAGATTGTTTTATTCCAAGTATGGACAAGACTTCTCTGTGGCAAATTACTGGAATGGTATGCTTCTTTTATATTTAATTACATTGTACTGAAATACATGTACCAGATGAAACCAGATCCCCATCATTCTTTGTAATGTTTGTAGATCCACATCATCAGGCCTTGTACAGAAATTATTCCAATTTTCTTGCTGTGTTAAACAACGACACCTACAACAAACAAAGTGCAGGTCAGTATGAATCGATACTGTAATATTAGAATTATTTTCAGAATCAAAACCAAATAAATAAGGTGTTGTGGAGTTATTACCACATTGCGGAAAGTAATGCTTTCGGTGGTGCTTATTCTGAGCGAGTTTGAGCTTGTAACTGTCCGGTCAGTACCCATTGAACAGCCAGATACATCTTTGCGATAACGTGGTTAAATTTAAGAAGCAAAAGAAAGTGTTGTCCACAAAAATATGAAGGGTCAATTGAAGGTGGAGATCACATCAAGATCAAAATTGAAACGAATAAACCATTACAAGTATTCTTTATTTTAACTAGTTATTTCTTTCAAATTTATATGCTGTGTGATTGGTGTTCCTCTCACGGATCATTCTAGAATGATGCTTCGCCTTCACTGGGACATCAATTTACTACTGTAGTACCTGTTTCAGTTTCAAAAAACATTAAATACATGTACAATAATGCTGTTTGTTGCTAGAATAGATTTAGTCTCCCTTGGCATATTTAGTATCCAAATGACATATTTAAAACTTCCTGGCAAAGCCATTTTGAACAATTCTGGTAAGCAGATGAAAAAGGAAATTGTTCTTTAAGGAAGTTGGAGTTGTTGATTGATTTGATGTAGTACATGTTTACTTAACATCAGAAAATCTACTTTTGAATGCAAAGTTCCTCATTTTGAAAACTTCGCAAAATATGCAAAAAGAGGAAGTTAACATCACTTCCTGTGGACATTGAAACATATATTTTGCAATTATTTTCTTCATTTGAATAAAACCAAATTTGACGCTAGGGGAAGATATATAGGTATAGGTTCCAACGCTGGATGTATACAGCAGTAGTATCGAAACAAACTCGCAAAATATTCATTTGTTGTTCTTGTTCATTTGGACCAGCTTATTGCTTTTCAGAATACAAGAAGAGTTTCACCCGTTTAAAGAATTTAGTCCTGATTGGGGGTCCAGATGATGGGGTTATATCCCCGTGGCAATCTAGGTAAGACATATCAGTTTTGCCCAGCTAGTTTAAACGTTATGATCAGCTGAGTTGCGATTTATTTGTTAAGCCGCTCACAGATCAAAACACACTTGTTCGCGATCATAGACTTCGATACGCACACAGCAGCTCCTGCCCTATTTAGGGCAGGAATGCAAGTCTGTGTTCGCGATCAAGTCATCACAAAACTTTGTGGTGAACATATTGATGAAAAGACAATAGAATCGCCAGATGGAGTTTCGATTGCTGTACTGAATGTTTCCTTCAAGCCTTTTTTTTGTACTTTTTTTGTATGTTTGTACTGGACACTTGACTCAAAATGGGTGAAAATTATTTTGAAAGAATTTCACATCACGCTTACACTGGGCCTTTGGTTTGGAAGCTCAGTGTAAGGAATTTGTATACATGTATTACATTGAGACACAATCTCACAAAACTAGTTATGCAATGAATACAAAATAACAAAAATGGGTGGGTACGTGTGCAAAAACCGGCGAGAGCTTGTAAAATAGTTTTACCCCATAGCAATACTGCACCTCTAAGCGCATGAATAACTTACCGTAACACGGTAACGGGGGGGGGGGGGGGTACTCATTCCCACAGCCGGGGGAGGGCGTACTCAGTCCAACAACCGAGGGGAGGGGGTACTCAGTCCCACAACCGGGGGGGGGGGGAGGTACTCAGCTGGGTACCCTCTCCCCAGGATGCGGCGAGCGGTATGCCTCTTGCGTTCACGCAGCGGGCCTTTCTTGTTAATGTTTATGAAAGGTCTTGGCAAACTTTTGCAAATTCAAGTGCCTGGATGTTATTTTTGTTGTTGAATGCAACAAACAGAGTTCCCACATTACCCGGAAAACCTTGAAAAATGAGAGTACACCTGGATAACCTGGAAAAATCATGCAATTTTGCAAAAAAATAATGCAAATCATGGAAAAAGTATACAAAACCTAGAAAAATACATTATTGAAGGTTAAAAAAGTCGTTAGCAACTGTGATTATAATTAGCACAATATGATTTTGTTGATACTCCAGTATTATTTGTATAAAAGACAGCATACCAATGGTGTCTAGATTACATAATATATATTCAATATGTCAGTGTTGGTATTATTCATGTGAAAGGGTGTTTTCTGTCAGGTTACTCATTATTCTAGTATTATTTATGGAAGAGTTCTCTCCAAGTAGTCCCAAAATTTTAAGTTTTTTTGTGCCGAAAATTGTTTTTAGAAATAAAATTTAAGATCTTGGTAAAAAGATAGGCTTTATGTGTTCTGGAATGAAAATAATATATCAGTTATGTGACTATCTATTTTTGCTGATTAGCTCTTTTAAGAATTTTACAAGCTATTAGTTGGCACTTCATCCCTCCTGTGCCTATCATGTTATGTAGCTGAAGGGTAGGTTTTATTTTTGGATAGTGTAAGAATGGTACATTTATGTTTAGATGAAGCTTTATGTAAACATTTATCCAAAGGTAATTGGAGGCCTAAATATTATTGGAAATATACCTGGAATTTCTTGAAAAAAAACTGGAAATATCATGGAATTTTGTCAAACAAATCTATTAATGACTAATTTATTGGTGACTAAATGTGCCTCAGGGGGTGTTTCAGAGGCCATCTTTATTAGAAACTATGACTGTTCGCAAGAAAACATATGCGCATACCCAAGAGCAAACCAGCAACAATAATTCTAAATCATAACTTCCATCGAAAATTACAAAAGCGACTTTTTCAAGAGGTTTAGCACTTTTTTTCCACTGAATAATGAACTTAATTGACACAAAAGTCAGTGTGTCACTGTGCCTTTTTCTGTGGTGTTCTAAAGGATATAATGACTTTTTAAACATTTAAACGATGAATGTATGCAAAATGGACTTTGACATCCCATACTTTAGCATGGCCAGCATCATTACATCTAATGGGACGCCCGCATTGTCATTTTTATACAATTTTCGAGTTATATAGATCTATGTGTCTGGCTAATGTAGTTAGATATCATCACTAAATAATTGTCTGCCTGCTGAATTTTCGTTTCTACTATTTGTAGTATTTATAATATGGAAATGGAGAAGTGACAATTGAGCCCCTGGCAGGCTTTTGTACAGTACATGCATTTTGGAGTTATGTTTTGACGACCCACAAAGTTTGTTGTACCGTTTTCCTTGTATCATCTTGATCTGATTTTTGGCGGGAATTTGGCATCAAATGTGCGCACTCTTCTTTCTTCTTTCGGCAGTACACGCTACTTCTGCATCACTTGCTGCATCCGTGCCAACACCTGGGGGGTAATACTTTTGTCCATGACAATGCAAATGTCTTACATTGAGAGGAGCAATTTCAAAATGTTTGTAAATATTTCCGAAAATTCTGCTGCACATGAACGCAGAAGGCTAATCACGCAAAATGTGATTTTGCCACCCGCACGTGCAGCAATTTTCTCAAGAATGTCTCTCAGATTTTGTCGCTATTTCTGATAGAAACCTTGATTCATAGAAGTTGAAAAAAGAATCCCTTTTCACCCGACGGAATTGATTGAGATTTGGAATTTGAATAAATATTGCTTTCTTTCAAAGGTCGTTAGCTTTTCAGGTTTCTTTGCTGCGTAGAATATTTCGCAGCCAGTAAAAATATCCAGGACAACAGTTCATCGGACTGTCGTGAATTTGTGACAGATTTTGGAGGAGGACGGTTGATATATCTATGGAATTTGTAAGAAGCGTGCTTCTGTGTGCTCTTCAAATTTCCCGTCTATGTCGCAAACAGCAGTGACAGCAGTGTGGACTTCATTCACACTTCCTGTCGGTATTGGGGAATTCTCTCACACTCCCCGAAGTGATTCGTGGAGTAGTTTTGCAGTTTCAATTGGGCTTGTTTCAACCGGCAAGAATTACGCACTGAGGGTGGAAATTTCCAGAGGCAGTGTGCAAGTGACACGTCAAGGCTGGTTAAATTCCGACTGTGGTGCAATTCAAATTAGTGGTTGTGTCCCAATTGTACACTAAATGGAGCTTGTGTAGTTTTCAAAGATTAAGTGTGGAAAATAATAAATTTTGTTTTCCAATACATTAATACATACCTTGGTTGACAAATTTACAAAGATATGGCATATCGCGCTTGTATGTAGGCAGGCGCGGGTCCGGCCGGGGCGGGCGGGGGCTCTTTATGGTCCCCGCTAGCGGATGTATCTGCACGAAAAATATCAGTCTGACCTTAAATGGCTCACCACTGAGCGCCCCTACCACTAAAGAACCATACTCTTATGTTTTTAATTTGTAGTAAATTACACAGCGGTAATTGGCGTTGTGGGAAAATTACACACTTAAACCTAAAAAATTATTTAATTTATATGTGTCACGAGTCAATGGAGGACTGGATTATGAAGCGGAGATGGGATTAATGTTTGTCCGTTGTCGGTCGTTGTCATTGTACCCGCTTTGCCTTTGGACAGACCCACTGCCGAATCCAGTTTTTTTTAACCAACCAGAATTCTTTACTTCTGTGAATTGATCTTGTCGTTGCCAGCAGAAGCGCGTCCGAAAGGTAAAGGGCTAATAACGCCTCGGCGGTCTTGTAAAATAGGTCACATAGAAGATGATCATCAAAGTAGGCTGTAAAAATTTCATATTTCTTTCTCCCCGCGCAGTTTTGGACGCTATTGTAATGAAAGACTTTAACAAGGAGTAGAAAATATTGTACATGTATTTGTACAGTTAATCACTGTCATGTCCAGAGTGTAATGTTCTTCTGGCAGGAATCCAGTAAGTGAAAAAAAGGAAACAAAAACAAAAGCTGACAACAACAACAAAAAACTGCGCAGTACCGTTTTCTGGTTCCTCGTAAATTTGTTATCCAGTATGAGAAAGGCTTAACTCTTTGACGAAATGTAGCCAGGGTACAATCCTACGCGGAAATCTTCACCGTTTTAGATGCGCCTAATAAGTACTTCATAATATTACAGTCCAGTGATCTATGTTTAACTTAAGAATTTACCTCAGCTTACCCATCCGGATGAGTAAACTGATATTTAACTTTCGCAGATGAAAATCAACTTGCCCAGAGGAGTTTTATACCAGCGTTCATTTTAATAACCTTGACGAGCAGACAGTTGTTAAGACATTGGCTGAATGATTCATATGAAACTACATGTACATGTATTTGAATTTAAAATATGAGTATATTTTTTGTTTCTAGTCAGTTTGGTGCTTATGATGACCAGTTGAATGTCGTGCCAATGAATCAACAGCCAAAGGTAAGGACTTTGATCCAAGAAGTACTGTTCATCTTAAAAATAAGAGCAATTCCTCATGTAACAAGGGGTACATGAACATCTTTATGACATCCCGGTTGTGTTGCTACTTGCGTCTTGTGATCTGAATATAGACGCTTGCAACTGAAATAAAGTGAAACTCCACAGACCAAAGATTTTCCATTGTTTCGAATTTTAAGGCTGTGCAAAAGTTCCCAAAAAGTTTATTTGTATGTTGATATTTCTAGGTTTTGCTAACCTAAGTTTCCTGAAAGTCACATTTTACTACCCCATACTGGCAGGGTATTTTTCAACATGTGCCATTGAAAATTCTAGCTGAGCCGCTAAACCCCAAAATACAACAAAATCCAAAGTTTTCGGATTAGTTTAGGTGAATCTATTATCTTGGGGTTAACTCAAATTTTGCAGAAAATCCTCTGGAAAATGGCATATATCAGATAATCGTACTTTTAATTGAGACGTTTCTTGTTACTAATATTTTCTTTTATTTTGGTAGTGGTATCGTGAAGACAGTTTTGGCTTGCGCACATTAGATGAGAGGGGTGCGTTACACAATCTCACAATGCCTGGGGTTACGCACTTTGGCTGGCACAAGAAGAAGGAAGTCTTCCAGAAGTTGATTGTTCAGTGGCTTACTTAGCGATCAGCTAGATTTGAGAATGACACGAATTCAACCAAATTTGCCTCATAATTTATACTTTGAACGCTTCTGAGCCCTTGTTATTGATGTCCACGTGTGTGTGGCGGTGTGGCATTATGGAACGATTTCTTACATGTTCACATGTATAGTTCCGTAATTAGAGTCTTCCGTTTTCTCTTTGTTGCATGGTATGGACAGAATTAGGATATATTATTTGCGTTTGAAGAGTTCTCTAAATATGTTACATGACTATTCCTACCAGAGATATTTTTCTGGAACGACCTCTCAGCTCAAAAATCTACATTCTTCTATCTATGTGAGTACCTTTACCAACAGTCTATCTCTCTTTCCTTCTCAATGTTTTTGTTGGAATGTGGCAGAATAGGTAGGGGACGTAACTTCCTCTGTTTGTGGAACTAAAGTTTCCACTATTAAAATGACTAATTCTGGGTACATCGGTAGTTTACGAGAAGAAGGTACTAATAATGATATAGTCAGTTTAGCCACCTATTGTTTACTTGATCTTGAATTCGATCGTGGTGTAAAACCAGGGTTTAATATAGTTTTTTGAAGTGTTAACGTTTTATTTTCAAGTTGGAATGTATATCGTATGTTGTTAGTCGGAATACCCAAGAAAAATATATTTAATTGTTTTATTACCTTCTATAACAAATCTTTCAAATGTTTATGTAGTATGAAATTTCAGAAATATGAATATGACTCATTAATTAAGCCGTTTCCTCTAGCACATCAGTTGTTCAGCAAAGTATTTTGACCGGCATTTCACATGGCAGCTCTATTCGATGCATAAATCTAAGTTTCCTTTGGAAAATATATTACTTGACCACGCCGCAGAAATATTCTGAACAACCGAATGAAGCAAAAAATTAGGTTCCATCAAGATGACTGAACTGATAACTTGAGCTAAAGTTAAGCCGATAACATCGTTTTTAATGTGAAATTTGTGGGAATTGGTTGAAACAGAAAAAAATAGACTTGCCAAGTCATTGAAATTGGTAGATATATGCAGGCCCAAAGTAATTTGCTGTCTCGGTTATTTGGTGATATCCCAGTCATGATTAAAATTCTTTATTGGCAATAACTTGGTGACAAATAAACAATAATGCCATAGTTTGTCCTTTACCGTTTATTTAACCATCAACAAAGCAAGTAACCACCAGAAAAAAGAAATCCGCTGTTAGAGATTGGACGATCAGATAAATTGGTGTCATTGCTCTTTTGTCAAAAACACATTTTATAATAAACAGAGTCAAAAATATGGGCAAGAATTAATTCAAACGCATTTCAGGAAATATTACTGTGAATTCGAAAGACTGATATATTTAAAGCAAAGTCGTCATTTTCTGATATTTTTGCGATCCTGAACTTTTCATTCGATTGTAACATCTTCCTTTCCTGATGCAACTGTGAAAAAAAAGATCGATACGTTAGAATTATATGTTAATGGCGTGAAGACTGTGGGAAATAACTCGCAAATAAGTACGAAGGCGGTAGAAGGTTCAATTATGGTTTAAAACATGGGTAGATACAGGAAGTCTAAAATATGTCAATGTCCGCCAAACTAATGGCTGGGGAAAGAAGAGTTAAATTTGTTCACCCACAGTCGTCATTGTGAGACTGAACTTGGACATCCGTTCAGTTCGCCTTATCAAAGAAAGAGCGCAATTTGTAATGTGTAGATTTTATTTTCCAGATACCTGTTCAAAATGTTATTGATTGCTCAGTATGAAGTCGATTAGTTCGTTTTTGCTGACTTTTTTATCACCATCGTCATCCCCATCCACAATACAATTCTGAAATTTGAATCCAGAAG